>CAUYQG010040806.1:0-72191 GCA_963574415.1 Tarsius wallacei
TTCCATGGCTAGAGAGAAGTTAAAGTCTGGATTCAAAGCTTCAAAAAACAAACTGACTCTCTTGTTAGGACCTAATGCAGCTGGCGACTTGAAGTTGAAGCTGATGCTCATTTACCATTCCAGAAATCCTATGACCCTTAAGAATTATGTTTACTCTACTCTGTCAATGCTCTACAAATGGAACAACAAAGCCTGGATGACAGCACATCTCTTTACAGTATGGTCTACTAAATATTTTAAGCCCACTGTTGAGACCTACTGCTCAGAAATAAAAAAAGATTCCTTTCAAAAGGTCGCTGCTCACTGACAATGCACCTAGTCACCTAAGAGCTCTGACAGAGATGTCAAGGAGAGCCATGCCTACTAACACAACATTCATTCTGCTGCCCATGGACCAAATAAATACTTTCGACTTTTAAGTCTTATTTAAGAAAAACATTTTGTAAGGCTATAGCTGCCATTGACAGTGATTCCTCTGATGGATTTGGGCAAAGTAAATCGAAAACCTTCCAGAAAGGATTCACCATTCTGCATGCTATTAAGAACGTTTGTGATTCATGAGAGGAGGCCAAAATGTCAACAGTGGGCAACCCCCTCGGGTCCCCTCCCACTGTGGAAGCTTTTCTGTCCTCTTAGCAAATTCTACTTTTAAAAAAAATCAACATTATCAGTAGTTTGGAAAAAGCTGATTCCAAACCTCATGGATGACTTTGAAAAATTCAAGACATCAGTGGAGGAAGTACTTAACTGCAGATGTGGTAGAAACAGCAAGAGACTCAGAATTAGAAATAGAACCTGAGGATGTGACTGAGTTGCTGTAATCTCTGATAAAACTTGAACAAATCAGGAGTTGCTTCTTATGAATGAGCAAAGAAAGTGGTTTATTGAGATGGACTCTACTCGTGGTGAAGATGCTTTGAACACTGTTGAAATGACAAGAAAGAATTTAGAATAACCCACAAACTTAGTTGATAAAGCAGCAGCAGGGTTTGAGGGAACTGAATCTAGTTCCAAAAGAAGTTCTGTGAGTCAAATACTCTCACACAGCGCCAAGTGCTACAGAGAAATTTTTTGTTAAAGGAAGTCAATCGATGTGGCAAACTTCATTGCTGTCTTATTTTTTAAAATTGCCTGAGCCACCCAATCTTCTGTAGCCAGCACCCTGATCAGTCAGTAGCCATCAATGTCTAGGCCAGACCTTCCACTAGCAAAAAAATTACAACTCACTGAAGGCTCAGATGACTATTAGCATTTTAGACATAATGCTGCTGCGTACTTAATGGACTATAGTATAGCATAAACGAGGCTTTTATATGTACTGGAAAACAAAACAATTTGTGTGACTTGCTTTATTGAGATATTCACTTTATCCTACAATATTTCTAAGGTATGCCTGTATATCGTAGAATGACTAAATGTAGGTAATTAACATATGCATTGCCTCACATAGTTACCAATCTTGTGGTGAGAATCACTTAACATACACTTTCTTAGCATTTTTCAAGAATAAATTATATTGTTATTAACTAAAGCTATCAATTATACACAACAGATCTCTTGAACTTATTCCTTCAATCTACCAGAAATTTTGCATGCTTTGACCAGCAGCACTCCAAATTCCCCAGCTCTTGGTAACCACTATTCTAATCTCTAGTTCTATGATATCAGCTTTTTTAGATTCCACATATGTGTGAGATCACAAAGTATTTGTTCATCTGTGCCTACTTTATTTCACTTTACATAATATTCTCCAGGTTCATCCATACCGTGGCAAATGGCAGAGTTTTCCTTTTTTATGGCTGGAATGTATTACATTGTGTACATATACTGCATTTTTCTTTATCCATTGATGATGAACACGTAGGCTGATTCCCTATCTTGACTATTGTGAATAATGATGCAATAAACAAGGGAGTGCAGATCTCTGATATACTGATTTCATTTCCTTTGGACATACACAAAGAGTAGTGGGTCTGCTGGACTGTATAGTAGTTTTATTTTTAATTTTTAAAGAAACATTCATAATATTTTCTAAGATGGTTATACCAATCATTTAGTATTTTTGAAGAATTTCATTTAAGCTTTTTTGGAAGCATTGTTCCCTCCACCAATTTATACATGATCATACCATTTGCAGTTGAACACCTTGCCTTTCCACTTAATATTTTAACACAAAATTTCATATATTACATTGTCCTCAAATCATTCTTTTTAGTGAGTATCAAGCATTCCACCAAATAAGTGGGTATGCCATAATTTTACAATCCTTATTGTTGGACATTTCCATTTTTTTCTCTAGTTTAGATGTCACTATGATGAAAATCTTTGTGTGGAAAGTTTTTAAAAAGATTATTCCTAGGTTCATAGCAGTAAATGAGTCAAAGGAAACAGAAAATACATTTTGAGGAATAGAATCAATGCAAGTACTATCTGAAGTGAACAATATTACCTTAAGTACAAAGATTTGTCTTTTGCTCTGATGCTAACAGGTGAATACTCAAAACTTACAAACTTATAAAATACTGTCCAATGTGGCAAATTCTAATCAGTTAAATGTTGCACCCACTAGTATTCCAGTTCTTTACACACAAGTATATTGCTGATTCCTTATTAATTCAGTTTAAATTCTTAACCTTACCTAGATCTACCATCAGAAGGCGAGTGAGGGCAGTGTAGAAGGTTGTTCGGCACCTGAAGTCACTGAGACTGTAACTGTCACTGATGCCAAGAAAAGGGAAGTGTTCGCTCTAATGAAAGCAAAAGAGCATCCAAAGTTACTAATGCTTTGACTAAACTATCTGGAAAATTCTAGTCATTAATTAAGGAAATAAGACTTACCGTGTGGTTTTTTAGCATGAATTTCACAGCATCTATCTTCACAAGCTTTTTTAAAAGGATATAGGTAATAGAAGTTAAGGAATCTGGGAAATGTATTTGTCTTATCAGTATGTAATAAACCACAAAATAATATTGTCTGTAGTGGCATCAATTTCAACTTATAAAGAATAAATATTAATTTTAAAGACTATTCCTATAGAAATGTCTGTCATTCTGTTAAGAATGATAATCCATTATTAACCAATGCAATTACTTTTTCTATCTTATACATATTCTAGTTATGGAAAGGAAGAATGAATTTTATAATTAAGACAAGAACTCCTTTACTATTAAAGTCTTGATAGTGGAAAATTAAAACTGACCCTTTTTATATTTTGGGTATAACTTGAGAATTTCTTCTTACTTAATGTTATTTCATAATGGAATAATTATAAAAGACCCATAAAAGGCTATCAAGAAAGAGAAAATTATTCAATTCTAAGAAACAATGAGTTCAGTTAGTAGAAAGTTAAAATCAGAATTATAATTAGGGAGATACAGCAGACTGCATGTCATCAAGCAATGAAGGACAGCTTAAAGGAACTAACATTTCTCAAGTGCCTACTATGTACATTTTTCATATGTTAATTCATCTAATCTTCACAACTACACTGTCAAATATTATTTATTATTTCTATTTCATTAATAATGAAATAAACAAAGAGAAATTAAGATGCTTGCCCAAGATTACAGAGTTATGGGTTGATAATGCTGAAATGTGAACTGAGGTTTGGCTTCAGAGATTGTTCTTTCTACTGTACCACATTATCACCTGAACAGTTCAACTCAAATGAGAATAAAGTTGAGAAATCATAAACATGAATACGAGGCCTATATAACTTCAGGTATGATGTGGGTTCTAAGTATATCTACTCTGTATGCAGACATTCTCTTCTCTTACTTTACAATAGTCATGTGTTTTCTACTGCAGCTAGAGCATCTGTTAGCTGGACCCTAATACTTACTCATGTCTTTCTTGAAGGCTATAATAATCTTATATGGCTCAATGAAAGTACTGGGTCCTGTCTTTTCCTTCATCTTATCTCCAAATGCAGAACTCAGTAAATAGTCTCTGTACCATGGCACTGAAAAATCTAATTCTAAATTTCAATCACTCAGGCATGAAAACATACTGGAACATGAGTCAGAAGACCTGGGCTTGACTATACCATTCAGTCAGTGGGATGAGTCTAATATACTCAGCCTATCTCAGCCTTAGTTCTCTACAACAAAGCAGGATGAAACCTATGCCCAAGCTACCTTACACAATTGTTTTGAGGATCAGATGATGCAAATAACTTTGTCAATTATAAATCAGGGAATAAATTACAAAGATGCAGAGAATTTACAGAATGCATACTACCTACAGGGCTAATTCTCACAATTCCATGAGATAGGCAGTATTGTTTCTATTGTTCAGATGAGGAAACAAACTTAAAAAAAGAAATTAAATAACTTTCCAAAAGACAAACAATCAGTATGATTTGGATTCCCTCTGACTCCAAAACAACCACTCAAGTTGCATATTAAGCATGAATATTTGGCTTACCTCCATATTAGACTGTAAACTTCCTAAAGGCAGGAAGGGACTGTATCCATGCATTCTCCTCACCACACTGCTCTCAGTGGGTGTTCAGTGCACTGTGTATTTCTGGCAGGCTGAAGGATAATGTGATCAGGGCTGACAGGTAGCAAGTTTTTCCCTGCCTCCCAAGATGCAGACTTGGTGATTTTTCCCAGTGTCAGTCATTGAGCTGAAGATCTGCCACTCAAACTTAACTCAGTTAAACAGGTGTGGGGATCAATAAACTTAGAAATAAGTAATTACCAAATACAATTCTCTTAAAATTGGCAAGATAAAAATGACAGGGACTATGGGTAATAAGAATGCTGCCATTAATAGGAATCTTTCTGTCAGTGCTGTTAATAAACAGCAAGTCATGTTTTGACAATAGAATATTTATGGAAGCAATAAACAGAACATTCACAGGAAGAATCTCATCTGCCAAAGACACATTTTCTGCAGAACTGCATCTGTGCACTTTGCACCAAGGCCCGTCTCACTGTCTTTTAATTATATTCTAAAGAAGAAAAAATGACTAAGAATGTATTTTTACATTTTTCAATAAAGAAAAAAATGAGGGTTCATCTGAATATTTATATTCTTATAGGAATTCAATTCAAAGCTAGTTATAGACCTTAAGAGGGTCTGTAATTTTTTTTAAAGGCAAAAGGACACATCATCTTTATGATATTTATACTTTCATCTTATTCTTCTCTAAGAGATTAGAGTTTTGCTAAGTTGTGCCATTTTAGCTGGGTGAAGGCATTAGACAAATTATGGTAGTACTAGTCCTATCCAAAAACAGTTCATAGCAGTAAACATCGTAATGGTGGTAAGAGTAATAACAACAGTACTAGGAGTCTTGAGTAGTGAGTAAGATAATTTAGGAAACATCACACATGGAACATGTAAGTGGGTGAGTCGAGATTCAAATCTAAGTCTGTGATTCTAAAGTCTGAGCTCTTCTCATCGAATTACATCATATTCATTTGATTTTAAAGAGGACAGTGTTATTCCAGAGACCACTAGCTTCTTGACATACAACTGAAAATGGAATTAGGTCGCAGAAGGGACAGAGAACCTCTTTCTTTTAGGAGAGACCAATTCATTAATCAGCCAGCATCATATCCAAGGCTGAGCAAACTCTATGGTCTGGCTGATAGTAACCCACTAAACAAAATTTTAAGAAAATTCCTGTCTATATTCATGTGGCTATGAAAACACTGAGGAAGTAAAGATGGTTTTACTGGTAGCTAGCACACGAATGGAGAAAGGCAAGAAAAGAATGAAAGAATGGTGTATGCATAGAAGGCTTAAAATTCTGAAAATGTGTATCCTTTGAAGAGAAGAATAACCAAATTGAGAATGAACTGGTTTTTTAGGTTACAGGGTTGTTACACACTTTAGTAGCTTATTGATACAGTAGCACAAAGTGCAACTTCAATTCACGGTGTCTGGCCTTTACTGAATATTTACCATATTTAATCAAATCTAAAATGCCAGTAATCATTAAAAAACATTATTTTATGTACTTCTAATAAAGTATTTTAAAATCCCAGAAATTGTAATATACATACTGTTTGCAGAAATCTTAAAATATAACAAAATTTTGTTTTAGAATTGGAGTAGTGTACTAAATAGATGATATTTGTAAGTATAAGAGAGTGGGTGATGATACTGATTTAGGCAAATATTTAAGAGTCATACATGTTCACAGACAGTTTTTGTAGACAGAATTAGATCCTGATGACAGAAGAAAGTTCACAGATAAGAATATTCCACACCAGAAAATACTGTAGGTGGATTATAAGTACAAAGTATAGTTATTGAAATGTAAATTTAGTTATTTCAAAAGTAAGATTATGCTCATGACCCCAATTAGATTAAAAAAAAAATCCAAATAGGTATAACCAAGATTAAGCACCTTAAGGGATAATAATAATTATTTACAAGAAATACAAGTTAAGGCTTACACACTCTACAGAAGCAGTAACAATATATTCTAAATGCCCATGGTATGAAGTTTTAAACTATAGAGGAAGGAAAAAAAGAGTCAATCTCTAATAATTTACAGTCTAACAGGAGGTAGGACTAGCAAATACTAAACTATATTACATTCATACCCAGATATACAGATTAAAAATGAGGTGGCCAGGAACACTAAGGAAAAGAAAAGACGATGGGAAATAAAATGAAGGGAAGACTAATGATTACAACTATTTCAGGATGGCTTTACTAAGTCTTTAGCAAGAATTGAAAAACTGAAGAGACCAAGTTGAGTTACAATGGGTCAAACAAGGGAGAATGGCATATGTGGTGATTCAGTGAAAGATAATGAAGTGTGTCAAGGGGAAGGTAAAATAAATTCCTCCTTAGTCCAAGAATAAAGGACAAATTGTGGTTGAGTGGTGGTTCAGGAAATTAGTTATGGAAACTCAATAAGTCAGTTACCATCAAGGAACTCAAATTTAAATCAATAATTTTACTTGACCTAAGAAGCAAGTGGAAGCAATTCTGGGCTTTTGGGAAGAGAAATGATCAGATCAAACAGTACAGGAGGAAGGTAATCTTGTGAAACAGGTTCTACAGCAGTGGTCCCCAACATTTTTGGCATCAGGGACTGGTTTCATGGAAGACAATTTCCCATGCACTGGGACGGGGGGGATGGTTTTGAGATGATTCAAGTGCATAACATTTATTGTGCACTTTATTTCTATTATTATTACATTATAACACATAATGAAATAATTATACAACTCACCATAAAAAAGAGGCATGAACAGGAATGGTAAATAAAATAATGGGCAGGCCATGCACAGACTAAATAAGTGCTGGATTCTGACTTAAGGCTTGCCACTAGATGCAGCTGTACAACTGAAAGTACATCAACTTCCTTGCCACTCACTGACAGTGTTTTGATATATAAGTCTGCAAGCAGTTGACTTATTATAGTCTCTGTGCAATCAAACCTCACTGCTAATGTTGATCTGTATTTGCAGCCACTTCCCAGTGCTAGCACCACCGCCTCAGCTCCACTTCAGACCATCAGGCATTAGATTCTCATAAGGAGCATGCAACCCAGTTCCCTCGCATGAGCAGTTCACAACAGGGTTTGTGCTCCTATGAGAATCTAATGCTGCTGCTGATCTGATAGGAGGTAAAGCTCGGGCAGTGATGCGAGCAATGGGGAGCTGCTGTAAACACAGATGAAGCTTCACTTGCTTGATGATCACCTCCAGCTGTGTGGCCCAGTTCCTAACAGGTCAAAGATCAGTACCGTCTGTGGCTCAGGGTTTGAGGATCCCTGATCTAAAGAACTTGGTAAAGGTCTAAATAAGAGGACAACAGAAGAGGAGTAGAGTGGAGCCTCACACCTGATTCTAGTATAAAAACAAACTAAATACAGGGGAAATAAATTACAGTATGATTTTTTCATGGCTGATAGAGACTGAAAACAAAGAAATAAATCAACATTTCTTTTGATGAAAAATGTTAATAAGAAGTATGCCTGAGGGATGTATGCTGAAACTAGTTTTATTTAAAATTCTCACAAACCATCTGGAGATGGTGGTATTCAGTGCAAGAAAGCAATGCATTTTAATACTGTTTCATGAAAGCAGAATTACTACTGGTTATTGCTAAATAGTTCTTGTAACAGACATAGCCCATCTTACTTCCATCCTTCACTTTTATTTCATTCTAGACCTTTGCTTCATCTCTCATCCTCTAGTCTTTCCTGACCCCCACCACATTCAGGATTCACATCCCAGTGGTGGAAAGGTCAGAGATAGAGTGAGGATGCCTGCCTTGCATATTACTTGGTAAATTTAAAAGTTGTATACTTAACGGGTTTTATATAAGCTTATGTCTTATATATAAAATAAAGGCCTCCCTCAAAGCAGCCACATCACAATGTCACATACCTGCATTATTTGTAAAGTGCAGATTTTCAGAAAATTAGTATGTAACTTATTTGAGTCACATTTTAAAAGAAGAAAAAGAAACTATGTTAATGAAACAATTGACTTTGAGCTGTTAGAAATACAAAAAAGGAAGTCTGGAGTCAGAGTCAATTCTGTTCGAATTTAAAATGCACAAGGGCAGAGTCTGTTTTGTTTGTCCATTTGCTCTGTATTTAGCAAATGATTAATAAATATTTGCTGAATTGAAAGAGGCTAGTAACATAAAGAAGCGTATGGAAATAAACTTAAAAATCACTAATTCTTACTCAATGTGAAATCTAGGTAAGGATACAGCTCTGGTTATTGCACTTCAAACAAACAAGCAAACAAAACAAAAACAAATGAAGCTGGGAAAGTTATGGTATTGAAAATAGGAAATGATCATGGTAATGAAGTAACTTTGATAGGAAATAAGGCTCTTAGGGTTGCAAAGACAAAAATGACTGAAGTAAAACAGTAAACAGATGTATGATGCATGGGAATAGGAATTATATTCACCAAATTCCAGTGTACAGGAACTAAGGGGATAGTTGTAGAGAGTTAGCCAGAAGCCAAATGAAAGGAATTATTTCTCTAAATCAGAAAAATCCAGAGCCATCTTCACAGGTGTGTGTGCTGCACAACTGCACAGTATCTTGTGCTTAGAAGAAGCACATGCTTGGTTTAATGCTCTGCCGTTGAGGTCTTAAAAGTCCTAGTAATTTTTGAACAAGGGACCCTACATTCTTCATTTTTTGCTGGGCCCTGTGAATTATGCAGGTGGTCTTGCAATAACTCAGGGAAGTCATTCTTCCTGAGAACTGTTGAGGTAAACAGTATCAATAAGATTAACAAAAAGAGTTTGGATACATTAATAATTAATGCAGAACTCTCTTACAGCATATGTATTTAAAAAGCTGAAGGTATTCTAGGTTTTCTTAAACATCTAATGATTTTGTAATAAAGGACAACTACCAACAGAGGGCCTGATAGAGAATGAAATTTCCTTTCTTATTATATATGTGAAACCTAAAGTGAGACAAGTTACTGCTGTAAATTTGAGTGAACAATGAATTGTAGTAGAAATATAGATGCATTATTTTTCAAAAGAAGAAAAACTTGAAATAATGATTAATGAACACAGAATTGGGGATGAAATATAATGCTTTTCTCCTTCTTTCTCAGCATCTAAAATAAGTTTACTTGACTGCTCTGTGGGATCCTTATTCTCACTCCAATTTTCCCAGCAGTTTATTCGTTCCAATCACTTAAACAATCTCAACCCTTTTCCATTTAGATGGAAACTAGAATTTCTGATCAGAAAACATTTCTAAGAGGAGGAAAGATCCCTTGTACTGAACCTGACTATGGAGGGTTGGCCCTAAACAAAGCCATTTCAGCTCTGTGCATTTTAGAAAAAGCTATTCAGAATCAGGAATTTTTAAAATTTAGTCTTGGAAATTAAAAAAATGTATGTTAGAAAGTTACACAAGTGTATTTGTTAACTGTATGATATATGCCCATGTAATGAATCTGATGGGAAAACAAACTTTCTGTCAAAAAGGTTCCTGGATTTAAAAAGGACAATTGTTTTACCAATTTGGAAAGCTTCAAATTTGGCAAACAGCAATTCTGGGATAAAATGCAACAGACTATCCAGTCACAATCTGGGGACTTATGTAATGGCAAACCCCACGTCCCCTCTCATCCCCGGCGTTACTATTTAGGGAACCGATCTATCTCTAAAAATGTCAAGTCTGCCTTTTTCCAATGAGTCTTATGAAGGCCTATGAAGAAGTGCCTGTGGGAGATGTACCTGACTTTTCTGTTCAAGAAATATATTTCAGCTCTGTTTTCTAATTACCTAAAGGCAGAAATTCTTAAAGTATGATCCTAGAGCCACTAACATCACCTGAGGTTATTAAAAACACAGACTCTCAGGCCTAGGCATAACACCTCTTGAAAGAGAAACTCTGGGGAATGAGGCCTAACAATTTGTGTTTTAACAAGCACTCACATTCTGGGGCTCACTAAAGTTTGAGACCACTGTCCTAAGGCAACTGAAGGTGTTTTAACACTTCCTAAAAATGAGAATCTATTTTATTTCAATTTCCAAACAAGCGATCAGATAAATGAATATCAAAGTCCTGAGACTGGCTCTGAGCACTGGCATAAACACTGAGTAAGGTTCCTGAAGCAGATAAAATAGAAAAAGCAAAAGTAAAAGATGTTTACTATAAACAAAAAACATTTAAAAACTTCATAGTAAGATAACATGTTTTTCATTTACTTGTTACTGGTATTTTAAATACAAATACTTTGAATATTATATATAAACAGATTTTCAGCAATAGGGGTCTATAGGTGATTATTTTTATCTTTTAACTATTTCTATTGCTGAAGAACGCTATTTTATTCTTAACAAAGAAATAATCTATTGCTTTAAAATCAAGATAGAAAAACACATTATAATAAAGAAATCGATTGAAAACAACAAAACATGCATTAGGTAACCAGTAACTGTACTGAAATAGATATACCACTCACATATTCCATTATGTAAATGAATTCAAAGATATTTCATGACTGATCAGCTGGAAGGGACATAATGATTTATAATTCAAATAACTGAGCACTGAAATCAAATTGAGCTAATATATATTTCTAAATATGCAAACCTGAAATAATTGTTAAAAAATATAAATCAATGTACCCATGTTGAAATCATTTGTATTCTTTGGTTTAAAATGTTATAGCTTTTAAACTTTTATCTAGTAAGTTTTCTGAAAATATGATATTTTGTTAACTTCAAGAAGTGCTCAGAAGCAATAAATTACTTGTAAAATAAAACGGTTATAATATTTGGATTAAAGAACATATAATAGGTTTAATCTGATAGAAAAAAATCTTAAATAGCAGACACAAATAAATTAGGATTTATGCAAATTCCACTAAAAAGAATACAAATCAATCTTATATTAAATATCAATTTTAACCTAAATAATAGGGTAAATCTAAACAATAGATACATTACAAAATAACTGAGGCTTCTTTGCAGATAATATACTCTCCAAGTAATTCATTGTGAAAAGGCCAGAGTTTGCAATAGCAGTAAGTACTTACAACCACTTCATATGTTAGAAATAAAGAGTATTTCAGCACTATTATTAGAAAAAAATACAGGTTGAGTTTTTTTTTAATAAGAAAAAATACATATCTTAAAAAGCCAAAATGACCACTGGAATTGGGTTGTACATCACGTTCCGGTAAAAAGGAAAAACAGCGTAGACAGGTGTAATTTATCATTTTTCTGATTTAATATCAAAGAAATATATTAAAATAATAAAAAGAATCCTGAAATCCTCAAAATTTGTCGTGATAAATAGCCCTCCCTGTCTTTATTGCATTATACCTACTAACAGAAATATTGCATGGTGGATTTTGCCAGACAAGGACGATTATTTTCCAATAAAAAGTTGCATATTAAATTCCAGCACAAAAGTGGGTGTCTAATACTTTGAAAATCTTTTATGGCTTACCAAGGAACACAATTTTAAACTTAACTAATACAAACATATTCCTGGAATAAACCTACGTCAAAGGTTTCCTTCCATCCAATGCCATCCATTTTTAGGATTTGTTCTCATATTAAAATATCAGCTAAACTTAATGATTAATTAATCTAACACCTACTTATTTAATAGCTAACAGAGAAAAGACAATCTACATGATTCTCTTTCAATGTTAGAAATATGGCAACAGTATCAACTATAATTTATTAAGAAAGGATGATTCCTTGTTTTAGAATTAAAAAATCTTAGAGACATCTAAACATTTAATGTGTAATGGGAAATCTTATTTTAGAGTAGATTAGGTGTTGATTTGGTGGGGTCAATAATCAAAGAAGTGGCCAAAAAGCTTATATTTTTCTTCCTATCACTACTTATGCCTCTCAACTAGTGAAAATGATATTCTTTTCAACTGAAGAATATTAAAGGTATATTTACTCATAGGAATTCAGTATTTATAAGGTAATACTTTTAGAACATTTTGACCCACTTAAAATTAGTTACATGCTTTCTTTTAGAACAAGAATTTCTGACTATTATGAAAAACCACAAACTAAAATACATGTGGATGTACTCTTTCTTATAGAACCATTTATTAACCCAGGTGAGTATAAATATAACTTTAACTAGTTAGGAACCTATACATTTATATAAATTCAGTTGTGACTCTGACTAAATGCTCTGTAGTACGCAGGTAATACAAACCTTTCAAGAACATGCATTTATAGGTAAGGCTAAATGAAAAGACTTATTTTTTAAAATACTTGCAAAAATTATAAACAAGAAAAATACCTGGCTAATCAAATGCACTTGTTAGCTTGTTTATATATAATATCAGATATACAATGAAAAGGATATCCAACAGAAAGGTCATTTAAGAACTGAAGAGTCCTTGAAATTACAGGCTCACATCTTCCCCAGTATTTAAGGTTTGTAACACTAAATATGAAAAAAAGTCTTTAATTATAAGTAGGATACTTGCTTATGTAGAGAGAACTAGAAAATGCATATACACTTATGTAAGTTCAGTGACCTAAATCGCAAATGTCACATGAAGTGAAAAGCAGGTTAAAAAACATTTTCTTTTCTATTATTTTTATAGCACATTAAAAATTATATTCAACCAAATCTACAATGACCACTGCTTTCCAAATAGTGTATAATTCTATACATTCAGTTTTGCAAATTAAAAAGTTGTCTAAGTGTTTCACAGAAAAACATTAAGTTTGTATCTAAAGCAAACATATTAGGGAGTGAAAGGAGGAGTTATAAAGAAAGTTAAATGCAGTCTCACTGTTACCACCAAAAAAAGTGAACCATCAAAATGTGGCTCTAAAATTCACTTTTTAAGGTGAGAATTGTTTATCTAGCGTCAAGCACGGCAGTTCAGTCTGTCTGTTACATAAAGTGGGTGCCAAGTAGAAGCATACAAGTTTAGGCTAAGTGTATAAAGTTATGTCTATGACTATGATCTAGTTGATTCTGCTAACATTGTAAGTACAATTTAAGGACAGTTTCCATGAATATGTCTCTAACAGCCATAGGTTCCTCTTGGAACCAATGAGTACTCTATCTTAAGGCAATCAGATCTCTCAACAATTTCAATTTGTGTTAACCTCTTCGGTTGCTCTTTGAAACTGCGTGTTTTCCTTTTAAGTTAAAAAAAAATGCTGCCCATTAATCTGAAGAATCAAAATCTTTAAAAATTATAGTCTGATGCAATTGTATGGAACTCTGACAAATTACAATGTCCCTTGGATGGTGAGAAATTAAGTTTCAATTAACAACAATGTTAACATCCTAAGAATTAACACATAATTTTAAGATCTTTTATTTTAAAATTAATATCTATAATTAAAACAGTAAAAAGAGTTATTAGATTTAAAACATGAAAGAAAAAGACCAACATAGGAACTCACATTTTTGTCATAAATGTTTCTAGAACGTGGTTGTCATCAGTTATTCCTAAGACTTCTGACATACGAGCATATACCTGCATGAAAACATTTCATTGTTAAAAAGCTTTATTATTAACATATATTTTCAGAAGATGAATTAAACAAACGTAAGATCTGATGCACTGCTGCATTCATGATGAAACAGGGAGTGGGTAGGGAGAGCAAGTGAAGAATTTTTTTAAAAGATTTTATAATTTTAAAATTTTCTAACTTTTTTCTCCAGAAAGTACCTCTCCTGTTTTGAAATATATACATATTTACAAACACACACACGTTTTACTCCCACTATACCACATGAATATTTTATTTCCTCCAAGTGGTAAACTGCCCCTTTCTTGAAGATGGGATTAGGTATGCAAAGGGCTAGAAAGTAGATGTATCAACAAAAGGTTCCAACATTTAAAAAATGTCCATCTGTTCCTGATTTCAGCAAAATATTAACTATTTCTGGATTATTTAAGACAGCTATAAAAATAAGAATTTAAAAAAAATCAAAGTAAGTGAAAGAATTTAGAGAAATTCTCTTCAAAAGCACCTAATTAAGTTTCCCAACTATTCAGGTAGGTCTTACTTTTCATGCTGAAACCGACATCCCAAGCTCAGGGATTCTCTGGTGAAAATATCAGGGCCTGGGAATCCACTGCACTTCCAATTAGGGAGTGTTGGTTGCAGAGTTTGGGGTGCAACATTTCAGTCTCAATGAAATACACACTGAGCTCACAACATATCCCATTTCAAGTGGGAAAATGCCACCGGCAGCCAATGGAATATTTCCTACTAGCCTGGCAAAGCTGAGAGGTGGATTGACACCTCTATACTCCCTGATGCTCTGGTATGATTCCAGGTTATCTCTGCCAGACATCAGCTGTATGGGATTGCTCTTCTGTGATTTGATCCCCTGTGATCATGTGTGTTCTCACTTTCTCCTGGTCTGACTATTTCTTATGTACAGCAACTTAGCTTCTACTCCCTCTGCCTTTTATTTTTTACATCTAAACACCAGCTTGATACACTGCCATAGGTCATGAAGGTAAGACAAAAAATCACAGGAGCACCACAAGTCACCCAGAGTTATACAGAGGAAAGCTGTTCACTGCAGAAATTTCCTATTTAGATTTTAAACACCAGGAGCTTGTGTTCCAGGCTTTCAACCTAAGTACTGTATCTGTCTAGAGGCTCCTCCTCAGGCCCGGTAGAGTGGATGAGAAGGAGAGGAGGAGTTGGGTATACAGGGTGAGAGAAGAAAAGGAGGGGCAGGATGGTGGAGAGGAGAAGCTAGAGGAGAGAGCAGAAAGCAAGATTGACATTCAAATTCCTGCTGTGTCTTCTGCTAACTTCTGAGTGCTACAGAAAAGGATTTCAATGACTATATGTCTGTGAGTTTGCCTATGAAAGTAGGCCTTCAACTCTTGTAAGATTAAAGTTATCACTGAGGTTTGTAAGATGTTTAAGGGAAAGAGGGAGCTAAGAAGAGAGAATCTAGAGAAGCTAGTTACCACCCATCTCCAACGATTAGAAACCTTTAATATATAGATAGTTCAAATGAAGAATAGTATGTACAATGAAAAGTTTCCCTAAGCTCACCATGATCTAAGCCTCTCTCATGGGTAGAAGTATTCAAATTGGGTCCCTACGAAAATTTGATACTGATGTGATTAATGGCATACAGAGCTCTTCACAACTTGGCCCCAATCTACCTCATCTTCCATCATTTCCTTCAACCTCAAGCCACAATAAAATACCGATGGATCACAGAGGCTTCTCAGGCAATTTCAGATTTCTATATATTCATGTGCTGTTCGTTCTGCCCGAAGCAGCCTTCTTCCAACTCTTCCCCCCGATTCCCATTCAAAAGTCATCTTCTCTGAAACCTCCCTTCCCAGGCGGCGTGAGTTAACCCTCTTTTATGTCCCCACAACACCTGGTCTATTCCTCTATCACAGTGCTTTTCACATTGTAATTGTTTGGGTGTCCATGTCCTCTACTACACTGAGAGCTTCTTGAGGGGTGATGCTGTGCCTTATTCTTTATGTCCCAGCACCTAAGCCAATATTTGGCAAGTAAACACCACATGTGTGTTTAATGTATAATAGCAAGAGTCATGGTTTGGATCCACTAGGACTATATTGCACAAACAATGAAAAAAATGAAGATTTTCCCCATTAAACATATGTTAGGACAAAACAGAATCATAAATTACAACAGAAAGAGAAAAGCAGTACAGAGAGCAGTTTATATTGCTATTTTTAACCTATGACTATCTAGTAGTTAATTGTAGCAATTGTCTTTAAACTTTTAGTGGCACCCTTGTCAAATGAGATCTTTCAAATAAGTCTAGTTTATAAAATCAGGTAACAGCAGGGACCTGAGACCCTGTCTGCCCTGCTCTGTACACTTTGCTCTGTTCTGGGGCCACGGACTTTGCCCTTAACTCTAACTGGAATTTTAAAGGTACCTTAATTTAACAAAGTCAAAAGCAAGGATGTATATGTTTAAATCAAGCTTTACTACAATTCCAAGCACAAATTCCTCAATGGTATACAGAATCATTTTTATGGATAAATCATAAATTCCATGTTTTAACATATTGGTTTTGGAAAAGACATGACCATGGCATTATCTCAAGTCATCTATTTTATTTTTACTGTATTTACATTTTCCTTTCTTGATCTCTCCTGATTACTTTTCTAGTTTTGGACAACATAATGACTACATTGTACCTTTGTAAAATCAAATTTTACATTTTCAAGACTTTATAAATGCTATTTTTTATGGCAAAACTCAGAAGTAATCTAATTTTTATTTAAATCATGCCACATTGAATATTAAAATATAATTACTAAAATATTATTTTTAACATTTAAAACACTTTAACTTTAAAAAAAGTATCTTTTTAAATCAGTGGTTCCTGCAAGAAAAAGTTTTCCTGTTGTGTTCCTGACATTCAAGAGAGGAGGAAGCTAGGCAGGCAGGTCTATTGTGCTGTGCTGTGCTGTCAAAACAGTTTCTCAAACCATCAGATTTGACCCAATAATATACTAGAAAAAACAGTCAACACTGACACATGGCAGTGCTTTAATCCACAATTATCCTTGTAACTTGCACCATTCCTTTTATCATCCATTAGCTTTGATTCCCATTATCCCATCTAGAACTGTGTCAACGCTTTTGTCCTTGGGGATTTCTTTCCACTACTAGGATCTGACAGTCAAGCTTGAGTACTAAACAGGATCATTACCTCTTAAATCCACTTATCTGATCTACTGAATGGTAAATTGAAAAGCTCATTAAGAGCAACAATCTGATTTGTTTTCACGTGTGACAGGGTCATTTAAAATCAATGTATGATTACAGCATTTCTTTTAAAAGACTGTTTCACATTTTCCAAGGCACCACCTTATCAGAGAACATGTAGATAATATGAAATGTCTCCAAACACTTGGAATTTAATTAACTCATAGACACAGATAATTTGGGGGTGGGAACTAATTTGTTCCGTGAGAAAATACCTACAAAATTGTTTATTATAAAGCACAAGTCAATAAAAGTTTCCTACAGAAAAATATTCTAATACCATATTTAGTTTTCAACATTTTTTACTTTTATCACTTTGCCCCAAATGATTTTTATAATAGCAAGACGAAACCATGTTACAATACTCATTTTAAGAAAGTATATCTAGTTGGCATAGGAATGTAAGACCAGAAAACAACTCACTTTCAGTCCATACATTCCTAATTTCTTATTTCATAATCTATTAAGATAATTTGATCGTAATAAAAAATAAGCAAAAATCTAAGAAAAGGCTAAATTATATATGTGCTATCATCCTTCAGAAAAGAGTGAGCAATACAATGATGTTAAACAAACAGCTATGCCTTTGGCCATGTGTTTTGTATAGTTAGAGATGTACATGCTGTACCCAAGTTTTTACCTGCCTGACCCTCTTCCCTTCTTTCCTTCTTTAATATGCCTGCAGTTCTCTATTTGACTATAAGCTCCCCAAGAGCAGAAATGACACTGTTATTTATTTACCATACCTACTTGTCAATAAATATTTGTTAAATGAATAAAAAGAATATAATGTTAAAATGTGCATTTTGGACAATTCCATTTTTCCAATTCATAATTTTTTAACAAAGGAAAACAACCCATTAAAGGCATTTTTTTCCCTGTAAAAATAATATGCCCAAAGCCTACTCATCAAGAATGGACACCAGTAAAATTTTGTTACTTAAAAAGGTGTGATTTTAGGTGTGCCTTTAATGCTTAAACACTATTTCTGGAAGAAGCTCTCCCTATAGATTCAGTAAGAAGAGTTGTCCTTTGAAACCTCAGAGCATCCATCCATTGTTGTCAGACTGTTTATTGGTAGTTCTCATATCATATAACTGAATATTATCTTTTGCAGAATTAATTTTCCATATGAATATATGTTTTCCTCACTATTTTAAGCATGTACTCCTGGAGGGCAAGGGGATTATCTATTTCTCTTCACATCTCCAATCAGTATATTATCTTGATAAACTCACCTAAGTAGAAAAAGCATAGACTTTAGTCCCAAAGATATCTGCGTTTGTATTCTGTATCTTACCCTAACTATGTGTTAGTTTCTCAATGTTGGTTTGTAATCTGGAAGACAGGAATAATAATAATACCTGCATTATGGGCTTTGGGGAAGATTAAATGATGATGATCCCTAACTCAGAGTCTGGCATTTAATAGTTACTCAACAAATTCTGCTTTCTTCTCTACCCTTTCATGAACTCTTCTGCATAGTAGTTGCTAAAATTATCAGTTAAATACCTTTTCAAGAGAAGCCTCCTCACATGAAAAAATAACAAAAAAATAAGATGCTTACCTTGAAGATTTTCACACAGCACAAAAATGGTTAAAATAAATCTTAAAATTTGTATTAATAACTGACATTTTTACCTATACATTCATTTAACACAGTCAGAAATTGTGTTTGTTAAAGGCATACAACAACTGCTTCAGAATTTCATGATACAAGACCAAATTTGTTCCACTTCTAAATGGTTATCATCTTAGAAGCTAGAAAAAATTACTCGTTTTAACCAGTCACCCATCTCACTAGCTCTGAAATATAGAAAGGCACTAAAAATGTAAGAAATTATCATTATTGCAGTCTTGAGAAAGCATGCTTCTAAAAAACTGTTTTAATATGTTTATTTTCCTGTCCATATTTATTTTGTTTCATAATGCTTTACTGACAAAATGCATTCTGTAACTTCTCAACTAATAAAATGACAAATACTGCTTGTGAGTTTGCAGGTAGCATAAATGATCTTATATATGGTTTTTAAAAGAAAAGCAGATTTTTAAAAAGATGATGAAATAAACATACAAATAGCAACTAGATTCCGAGTTATAAATTTAATTTAATAAAGAATAAAAGCATGTGCTATAATTCTTAAAACTGCTTTCTTTTTCCAATCCTAATCCTTGGTGTTGGGTATCTGCAGCATTATCTCTAACATTCTGGTTATAATTCTGAAGAAACTAATTATATCAATCCTTAAATTTGAAGTAGATTACAGAACTGGGAAACCCAGAATATTAGTTCCTAAAGGTTGTATGGATATATAATGACAGTCACAGAAATTCAATAACAGCCCTCTATGAAATGTACTCAAAAGCACCACATGAAACAAATTAAAAAGAACAATGAATCCCTCATTCTGTGCAAATAAGAAAATAAGAGAAAACACTGTTTCTATAGGCTCTCATAAACACTGTTATAATAAATTAAGATTTTGGATAATGAATCTTCAGAAAATTACAGTAAGTTAATACCCTTAGGCCTTCTATAAATGTTTAAGATGTTATAACTTCTCAAAGAGCTTTAGTACATTGTCAGCAGGCTCAATGCAGAAAATTATCAGTGCTGTGGAAGTTAACAACAAAGTATGCTGCCATCAGATGATAATCCTCCCTGAACCAATTTATTCTAAAACACTCACAAAAAATAATACAAAACTGATACCACAAAAAATCCTCTAAAATTGTTGTCAATTTTAAAGTATCGTTTCAATCTATTGAAATTTATCAAGGTTTTTAACTGGCTGCAATCTGGTAAAACAAAGCCTGTCACTGAAAGGATCCTATATAATAAAAGCATTAATGTTCCTTAGGAAGAGAATTTAGGAACCCAGCATGAAATCACTTATTATGAATAAGAAATCAATTTTCATATTTTTGTCTTAGGCTTCAAGTGCCTTTGAGGTCAATTCAGTACTTTCTATAAGGAAGACCTCATCAAAGTGAAAGGTGTTGGTAGCTGAGGGAGAAGGGGAGGTGTAAGAAAGAACTAATGGAACACTTAATGACTTGGATCCAAACCGTTTGAAACTAAAGGTACTGAGCTCTTTCATTAACATTTGGAGCAGAATAAAACATGATCACCACAATTAACTCATCACCACATTAAGAGAATTAATGGTACAAACATCATTCATTGCTGCATATTAAATAAACAGTGATACTGAATAGATCCATATTAGTCTTTGTTGACTAATTTTTCCATATCATTTAAAATAGCATCACTAAACATAAGACTGAAATTAGGTAGAAAAATCTTTTGCCAAATATGATTTTAAAACCATAATTTATGTTGGAAACCAAGTTGTAAAAGGTGAGAAATCTGCTTGCCTCATTCAGTTGGATACAGAATAGCACCTGATAAAGAAAAGCTGGCTATAGAAGTATAAAATAAATATGAATGTTAAATATTTTTTTTCAGGTCGAATATCTGAACCCACCATCTGTGGTAGCCATCTTGCTAAAGGGACATGTACCTAACAAATCTCTAAAGAGGCATTCCCAGTCTGCTTGAATAAGCTATTGTATAAGAAAACTTGGAGCGACCACTTTGGCCTCACATTTCCTTCGCTCCACATCCTGTGGCACAAAGCATGAACTCAGCAGGCTGGGGTGCAGGGCTGCCTGCTGCCTTGTGATAATCCCCTTTCCCAGTAGGGGCCTCCACTGATGCATGGCTAAGAACATGCTTCCTCTTTTGCTTGCACCCCAGTGGGGTTTCTATTCCTAACTTGGGCCCAAATCCAGACTGCTAAGAAAGGTGGAAAAGTTAAAGAGCCCCAGATGCTGCCAGAGATACTTCTGGGTTAGTTTCTAAACAATCATTTATTAGAAAGAGGAGTACAGGTATAGTGTGAAAACCAGCAAGACTGGTAATTTTGGAGAGATTCTTTCCCTCCCACCACCGGCAAGATCTAAGGTCTAACTACCACCTGTTCAACAGAAGCTGGCTGTTTGCCTCATTTTCCTTCAGGGAGTCACTGACTAAGGATCTCCACCAGCATGAACCTAATGCCTCCCGACAGGCCTTCACTAGCCAAGAGGGACCCGGGTTGAGTGCACCAGTTATTGGTCACAGGATACACAGCCCATAGAAAGACTCCTGTGGTGCAACCAGCTGAAAGCCAACCAGAGAAGATGGAGGGTGTACATTTGTCCTGACACAGCTTTGCTCCTGCCGGCTGCCAACTCACTCCATGTCTTGGGCCAAGCTTCTGTTAAACTAGTCTTCTATGGATAAAGCCATGGTAAAGACTTGGGTAAATATATTATCTTCCCAGGCCCATTCAAAAAGACGCTAAGCACGGCTATGGCACACGACTCTGGGAAGAAGGCTTGACTTTCGTAGAGGATTTTGAGATTATGTTTTGAAAGGGCATTTCAAACATTTAAAAGGATATTTCAAATTCCATGCAGTAGCAAATATATAAGATGACAATTAGATTTTAGAGCAAAGAAGTTGATGCTGGGTAAAGTTTGTGAGGGGGCAATAGTAGAGGTGGGAAATTGGGAAGCAAAATATTTGTTTATTTTAATTCCCCCATACCTTTCAAAGGTGCCAGCAGGAAACACATTCTGGCACAAGGGATATATGTACTCCAGACACTGTTCAATAACAGATGCTATTCAGTGTAGCCAAATAAAACTTTCTCGGTTCAGGTATGAATAACTAGTTGGAATGGGTCATTCAGAAGTGTTATAATCAAGAAATCTAGGCTGCTTTTGTACTATGCAACTATATTAAATATAATCTTGCAGTTAATACTGCTTATTCACTGACTGTTGAACATTTGGCTATAAAACATGCATGCTGTAGGATTATATAGTGCATCAAAAGGGAATCAAGACAATGTATCCCTGTGCATGTGCCTATTTTACTAACACTAATCTGAAGTTGTAGTGAGAGAAGCATAAATACTGGTGATCCACCACCATAATCAGTAACTCAACTCACCTTAACTATTTTCCAAGCCTTCTCTGGAACTCTGGATACATCATTTCTCAGGCGTACAACCTAAAAAGCACAGAGTTTAGGGACCTGCTACCTGGAGCCAGAAATAAAAGAGCAAAAGGCCCTTCCAACCTCAAAAACAGGGAAAAGGTGGCTCAGGATCTTTGTTGCTGTCACTTAAAATATTCTTGGAACTTTGATTTTATTCTGGATCCGATGAGCAGAGGCATGATAAAGTAATGTTCAAACTCTGAATGTGGTTATACGAATTACAATGGGCTGCTTCAATGAAATAATCCAAGAAATCAATGACTAAAGGATAGTCCTAAAAAAGAATAAACCATTAATATTTAGCAGAACTAGTTTTAAGATTCTCTTAGTACTGTTTCCCGTGAAACACTTTTATTATATAAGTGTGGCAACTGGAGCTAATGATTTAAGTAGGCCAAGTAACCTTCTGATGGGTAAAAGTACATCTTTAATGAACAAATTTATTTCTGTGGCCAGTCAGAAGATAAGTAAATGATATTGACCCTCCCACCACTTAATCCAATAATTCTTGCACATGCACTCACCAAATCCTCTGAAAAGGCATACCAAATTACAGTTACAGTGGGTGTTAAGACTATTACCTGGTTCCTATCTCCACTTCTACCATTTTTATTTCATTCATACATGTTTTCTATTAATATAACTCTTTTCCATTTCCACATTGCCTTTCTGAAACAACGTCGCACTTTCTTTTTTTTTGAGTCAGAGTCTTACTCTGTTACCCAGGCTAGGGTGCAGTGGCACAATCATGGCTCACCGCAGCCTTAACCTCCTGGGTTCAGGCAATTAACTGACTATTGAACATTTGGCTATAAGACATGCATGCTATAGAATGCATGCCACCATGCCTGGTTAGTTTCACTTTTTTAATATCCCAAACAATTTCTGTACCTTTCTCCTAAGAGATATTCAATTCTCTATCCCTCTGGGACAAAGTCTGGCAAGAAAAGTAGAGAAATACTGGTCCAAGAAATGAAAAATGGGTGTCAATGACACATTCATATTTTTATCACTCTGTCAAATCAGCTTTTTTCAATATATTCTCAAATTTTACTAAAAAATGTTCCTACTGTCCTTTGTGCCATTCAGTCTCTATCTCTCACACTAGCCTAGTTAATGAAAATGTTGACTTACCCCAAATGCAATAGATCAGAGTTCACTTTCTGATTGCCCGTTATCCCCCTTGAATACTAAAAATCTGGTTTTAGCTCAGAGTAGGCAATATCTGCAGCAATAGGTTAAACTATGCTTCCATTTTAAGTCTTCTATGTCGAAAACTGGCTACAACATATGCAAATATCCATCTGGTGGACTAAGACAATAGGCAGTTCTCTGGAAGCACATTCTTCTCTTACTAAGAAGACAGAAATGAGCAAATTTACTGTGCATATATTTTAGGTAACTTCAACTAGGATGAAACACATAATGTAATGTGTAGTATGAAGCACACGGGGTTTTGACTCTGCTACTTGCTAGCCTAGCACAGTGCTTGGCAGATAATAGTCATTCAATAATTTTTTTTTCTTTTTTAGAGATATGAATTCCCCTCTTAGTACTGTTTTTATGGCCAATAAATATTTTTATTTAACAAATTAATTCTATAACCCTAGATAAATTATTTAGCCTCTCAAAACCTCAGTTTCCTCATCTGTAAAATAGAAAGAATAGTAATAACATAATATCACAAATATGAAGACAGTCTAGTAAAGTGGTTAGGGCTACACAGAAACCCAAGACTAGTAAGATTCTGTCAATTTATTGAGTGATTTTGCTTAAGTTACTTACTCTTTAAACTTTTGTTTCTGAAAATATAAAATGAGAATGAGAGCAGGACCTAATTTATCAAATTTTTGAGAGGATTAAAGTAGTAAATTTATGTGAAACACAACAGTCCTGGCACACAGTAAAACTTTCATAAATGTTAGCTATTACTATTCCTGCAACGTCTCTTTTTTGGGTGTTTTATATGGACTAGGTGCTGGAAAACAAATATATATTCTCCGTTGCTTTAGTAGTGGTTACAGAAAAGTGGTTACATTCACAATAGCCACACTAAAAAAAAAAAAAAGAAAAAAAGAAATACCTTGGCATCTTCCTAACCAGAGAAGTCAAAGACCTTTACAATTAAAACTACAAAACACTGCTCAAAGAAATCAAAGATGACACAAACAAATGGAAAAATATTCCATGCTCATGGATTGGAAGAATCAACATTGTTAAGATGTCCATCCTACTCAAGGCAATCTACAGATTTAACACAATACCCATTAAATTACCAGCAGCATTCTTCTCAGACCTGGAAACGACAATACAGGAATTCATAATGGAAACATAAACAACTACAAATCATCAAAACAATCCTCAGGAAAAAAAAAAAAAAGCGAGAGGCATCACGCTCCCAGACTTTAAGCTTTATTATAAAGCTACAATAATCAAAACATCCTGGTACTGGTACAAGAACAGTCATAAAGACCAATGGAACAGGACAGAGATTTCAGAAGCAAAACCTCAATTTCTCAACCAACTCATCTTCGACAAAGCCTCCACCATCAACCACTGGGGAAAGGAGAACCTATTCAGTAAATGGTGCTGGGAAAACTGGCTGACCACTTGCAGAAGGCTAAAACAAGACCCCTACCTACCACCATACACAAAAAACAACTCTAAATGGATCAAACACCTAAATGTAAAACCTCAAACTATAATATAAGCACCTTAGAAAATACAGGAGACACCCTTATGGAAATTGGACCTAGCAACCAATTCATGATCAAACCCCCAAATGCCCATGCCATAAGAGATAAGATAGACAAGTGGGACCTCCTCAAACCAACAAGCTTTTTGCAAAGCCAAAGAAACCACTGAGAGAGCAGGGAGACAGCCCACAGACTGGGAAAATATATTTGCCAACTGTATATCTGATAAAGGCCTAACATCTAGGATCTACAAGGAACTCAAATGTGCCAAAAAGAAAAAAATAGCCCCATTACAAAATGGGCAAAATATATGAATAGACACTTCTCAAAAGAAGACATATGATACATGAAAAAATGCTCAGCCTCACTAGTCATCAAATAAACGCAAATTAAAACCACACTGAGATACCACCTAACTCCAGTCAGGATGGCCATCATCAATAACTCAAAAAACAACAGATGCTGGAGAGGATGTGGCGAAAAGGGAACACTTCTACACTGTTGGTGGGAGTGTAAACTAGTACAGCCTCTGTGGAAAACAGCGTGATGATTCCTCCAAGATCTAAAAATTGACCTCCCATACAACCCTACAATCCCCATACTGGGAATATACCCAGAGGAACTCAAGTCACTCTATGAAGAAGATTCCTGCACACACATTTATTGCAGCGTTATTCACAAGAGCAAAAACATGGAACCAACCATACTGCTCACTAAAAGAGGACTGGATAAAAAAAATGCGGTACATATACATGACGGAATATTATGCAGCTATAAAGAAGGACAAAATTATGAACTTCTCAGCAACTTGGATGGACTTAGAGGCTATAATACTGAGTGATCTATCACAGAAACAAAGAACCGAGTATCACACGTTCTCACTCATAAGTGGACCTTGAACAACTTAACTATCATAAATACTATCATAAAGGGCTTGGCAGTAGTAGTGGGAACCTGCCAGGTGAGGGAGGGGGTGGGATCAGCAGTAGTGAAAAACTGCCAGTGGGGGGCGCACACCTCATCAACAAGGGTACCTGCATAATAAACATTTGTACACCTAACCCTGAATTGTACCCCACATATTTAAAATAAAAAAAAAATTAAAAAGAAGAGTAGTTAGAGCCCTAATGAAAGGCTGCATAACTCCTAATCTTATTAGTCTAGTCTCTTGCAAAGAAGCAAGACAAGGAGCAGGAAAAAAGATGAAAAAAGTCAGGACAAAAATAGAATGGTATATGGCATTTTGTGATTTCTAAACTCCAGGGCTCATCTGCATCAAGTTCCTAATTTCAAAGCTCTCATCTTCACTTTTTGTGTCATCACAAGTTCCTGCTTTCTGTCTCCGAAGTGCGTTTTCAACTCACTGAGTAAGGAGATGATTTACATCCCTGTGTTCAATAAATTATGAAAGTCTTCTGAATTCATATCTATGAGTCCATCCAATTATCCGTTTTCTTTTTTTACTAAATTAATACAGACAGATAAGGGGGTTCCAGAACACCATCATTCTACTTTTTTAATAATTAAGAGTTTTTAGGTAATGGGCTTCCAAAGGGCATATTTTCATAGTAAGAACAGAAAGGGCTTGCCTTACATAAATGAATACAATATTACTGATTTCTGACACTAGACTACAGGTTTCGAGTTGCTTCTCCTATTGAAGATGAATGATATCAAATATCAAGAATCTAGCTTAGTTTTCTTGTGACTGATGGCTAGCCAAGACTAGAAATCCCAATCTGTGGTTATAGAAATGAAAATTTTCCCCGGGAAATATAAAATAGTTAATATGGAGATGAAACTTAAGATGTTGGTCTTATCAGTCATCACACTCTGAAACTGATCATGCCTGAACTCATGCCTAAATATATACATAGGTGATGTGACACAGTAGAAAGCAAACTGGGTTTAGAGTAAGATGATTTGGTTGAAATCCAGAGTCTGCCACTAAACAAGTTTTTAACGTTTCTGAAATTCTGTAAAATGATGATAGTCATATCTACTAAGTAGAATACTATTGAGAAGACTAAATGAGAAACTGTAATAACCAATTCAGAAAAGTTGTTTAACACAAAGCAGTAACCCATGCAGGTTAGATTAAAAACATTTCTAATGAGTCAGAAAGGTGGGTCGCGAGAGCATGGAAGAAGTGCCCATGAACATGTGGAGATAGAAAAGGATCATAAGTGGTCAAAAAGCTTTTAAAAAATGAGGGTTTAAAATAAAACTTGAGAATTGTAGTTCTCAGCAAATGTAAAGCCACCTGGATACTAAGGTGCTTGGCACATTTCAAAAGTTTCTATCATTTTATAATTTTCCTTGTCAAAATTTCCATCTAAACTTACTGAGTGTGGGAGATGTTCCACAGAAATGCAATTCTAATTTTGTAATGGGAGTCAACCAGAAAACGCAATTCACACTGGAGAAACTTGTTTCAAAGCCAACTTGCTTAAACATATCTATTTAGTACAGCAAGGGATACTGGCACTGGGGAGTCACATAGGCCTGGGGGAAAACAGAACTCCAGTAAGTATGCCAAATGTGCTTTTATGTTTCAAGACTCCTTCAAAAGAAACATTACAGGGAGATAAAAATTAGGAAAACACTGAACTTAACTAATTTAAAATGTTGAAAAAATATTTTGCATTTATGTTTTATAACCAAGTGTTTTTCTCACATTTGTCCCAAGGCAGTAGATAAAGTGCTATATTCACCATTGCTAATACTAGCAATTGGAACATGCTCTTTGGCAAGGCAGAAATAAGATAATTGTTCAACATAGGCTGGCTTTTCAGAAATACTGGAAGCACTGCCTGTAATTATAGACATCTGTCACTGCTAGCCACTCAGTACTAACCCTGACATCAATATACAACCATAGCACTAAACTGCCTGCAGGCACAGCAATGGAGACCAGATACGCTAGGCAGGCAATCATCTGCTTCATCCAAACTATCTGTCAAAGGTTCCCAACCACAAATAGCTCTTACATTTTGTATCCTTAGGATAATAAGTTGATTTATTTTAGATTCTCTAATATTTACAGTCTAGACCATCTACTAAAATAAAGAAACAAAACTTATGGCTAATGGAGGCAGTTACTGTTCACAGTCATCATAAAGGGTCATAGCTCAACCCTCAAATGTTAAAAATTGATGGCAGCTTTAACCATGAGCTATCATACAGATGTTTCCTTTTGTAGAGGCAATTATATTCAATAGCAATTCAAAATGGTAAATACAATCTTTTATCAGCAAGTATGTTGCCACATTGATCTAGTAGAAATGCTGATATTTTAAAGCCTTTTCTGAAAAGTAAAAACAAGCTTCAGCATCAAATACTAAAGAAATCAGAAATCAGTTTGGATTTGACTTTACATATAGTTTCTTATTTGGCAATATTTTTACATATACAAATGATATAATATCTAAAAACTAGGAAATAATACTGAAGAATAAAATACTTGGTTAATGAATAAGTCAACTGATATATAATCTTGCTGGGTGTAAAACTTATTGAAATATACATGTACATGCACATTCATATTTTTAAAAGCCCAAAGACACATTGTAGCTTTAAACATCACTGTTTTCTCTGAAGCAGCCAGAGAATCAAGCTGAAAATTATTAGACATTTAGACTAATTAGGAATAAACACTCTCACAATTATCATAATGTGTTACTAAAAACCCAGATATTTCTTGGTGTGATCACAACAGCCTATGCTGAAGAAAAACTATTAATTACTGACAGACAGTTAGCTTACAAGTGAGCTGCATTTTAAAAACCTCCTTTAAAATACAATTGCTAAATGCCTTACAGTGCTGTAATGTGAGACAGGTTCAAATCTTATTACTTCACTGAAATTAAAACCTAAGTTTTAATACTGTTCAAGTCGAACAATGATTCCACACTTTATTGCTTTTGAAATCCCTTGATGATCATAGGGAAAAATGCCCCGGAGAAAAAAAGACTGTTTTCGATAAACAGAAAATACAGTTTGCACTCTTAGCCTCTTTGTCATCACAAAAAAAGGATTTAATGCCAATTCCTTAAAAAAAAGATTTTTTTCCCCCACAAAATGTGCACCTTGTGTGCCATTTGTAAAATCAGTTCACTTTCTTTTATTTATTACTGCAGTGCGGCAAGGCAATAAAGAAGCTACCAATAGCTAATAAATTACATGCCTTTTAAAACAATTCTCTTGCTACAAAAACATGTAACTACAAAGGTTTACATTTACATGGTACATCACATGAAATGTCTATATTTGTGTCCTATTAACCATTTTGGCAAATTGTGGACTTTTACCAAATAGCTGGTAGAAAAAAACCAAAGTGATCCACAAATGTTGATATGACATAAAATAAAAGCTGTTCAAGAAAACTACTCATGCTATTATTTGCACTTTCAAAAAAATCCTCCAAAATTTATTTATAAAAAGTATTGAAAGATTATTTTATGCATCAAAAAGGTACTCAAGGATGTTCTAATCAGAATTAATTCAAACTTTACTCAATTACTGGTAACTAAAAGAAGCACTTTTTTCTAATTTATGTTCAGGGTATCATGCAATCTTTTAAAAATCTTAACTTTTAGCAGTTATTTAGAACAAATTATAAAAGGTGAGGTCACTGGATGTAAGGCAAAATGCCCCAATTCTGTCCCTTAAAACAGTATTTTCAGAAAGACAAAGAAACTTGGTTATTTAAGGACCATTTACAAACACGTTTTGCTTAGTTATAATCTTTTAAAATAACACTAACTTCACATATTCACAAGAACTGCTTTTAAAATCTTACTTAATGAAAGCAAGTGATTTATTTTGCTTCTCTGGTTTGTCTATATATAAATGAATTCTGAAATATCTGAAAAACTCCAATTCCAGGATTAAATTGTTAAATTAATCGGGGTATTTTCTTATTGCTTCCATCCTCTAATCTCACGATGAGAATATATTTATGAGGTAGTGTATTGCCTTTTATTATTAATTTCTTCCATTTCCTGTAATAGCTATCATAGCAGTGGCTCTTTTATATGTGGTTCATACCTACAAAATTTCAGCTCTGTTCAATTATGCATGATGAATAATGCTTCAATTTTCAAAGCACAAACAACTTTGTTCTCTTTTATCTGTACTTCAAGATGACAATCAACTATACAAATGAATAAAAATTCTATATTCTGTGGCACTCCATTTCTCCATTCAGATCTAATTTTTCTCCCTTTTGAAATCAGTTTGATGATGATTAACAATCAGGAATTTGTGGGAGGTATCTTTTTTGAAGAATTCATTGAAATAAGTTTATTTCATCTTCACAGATTACTTATAGGAAAATCATTACTATCATAAATAATAACATTCTACAACATATATCTATGCATGTAAGGAGCTCTGGTATATTTCCTTATTTTTCCTTTTTTAAAAAATAGCAAATGCTCATGCTTGCTGAACTCATCTTTCCTCATACTGTAGTTGACATTAAGTGATAATACTATAAATTAGCGATCAAGAAAAATAACTGACAAAAATATCTTTCTCTATGGTCTCCTTCTCTCCCTCCTATATCTCATTCATAACACTTTAATTTAAATCTTTAATTACTTGGATTACTCTATTTTTAGCTGAAGCAAGGCTCTTTCATTGTATTCTCTCTTGGAACACTAAGAATGTGCAATCAAACAGGCACAGCTAGGTACCTTTAACTCCATGTTTTATTTTATTTATTTTTTATTTATCTATTTATTTTGAGTTGGAATCTCACTCTGTCGCCCAGGCTGGAGTACAGTGGCACACTCACGGACACCACAGCCTTGACCTGCTAGGCTCAGGCAATCTTTCTGCCTCAGTCTTCCAAGTAACTGGAACTACAGGCACGTGCTACCACGCCCAGCTAATTTTTTGATTTATTGTAGAGACGAGGTCTCACCAAGTTGCTCAGGCTGGTCTCGAATCCCTGAGATCAGGCAATTCTCTCACCTTGGCCTCCCAATGTGCTGGGATTACAGGTGTGAGCCACCGAGCCTGGCCAAACTCCATATTTTAGATGGGAACATCAAATAGTGGTAAGGAGACTTTTTCAAGGTTACAAAGTAAAATGCTTCTTCTCCAACTTCCTATTCAAAGCTTTCACTATTTGACACTGCTGCTTCCTAACTGCCAGGGAAAATATATGTATTCACTAGCATTTGTTCTAGTAAACCCAAATTAGACACTCTATTGGATGCTATTTCACTCAATGCATGGAAAACAACCGTGACACATATCTGGCACCTATCTGAAAGAGTGGAAATAGTGGGTGGTTCTTAGTGCCAACTGAGAGGTGTTGGGTGAGTTCATTTGTTTTACCAATTATCTTCTTAGAAAAGAAGAGACAGTCACTCTGTCATCAACCTCCTTAATTTGGTAAACAATCTGAAGTGAACTGTTATTTAGATCTCTTTCTCTTGTTTGCAATCTTGAAAGGCAAAGTGGAAAACATGGAGCTGAACTCTTCTGTTCTCTTTTTGCACCAATACACAACTCCTTGTCCTATCTTATTATACATAACATAAATGACAGTAAAAGAAAGCCTGAGAATACCCTGGGAATCTTCCCCTGATTTCACCAAGATTTCATTAGGTGTCTTCCTTTATGTTTCCACTGTTCTGCATATAAGTCATAGGTCTCAACATATAGAACAATAGCTACCTGTTGGTTTTATTTTCTCCACTGGTCTGTAAAGGCAACTCTCTCTCTATAGGCAATATTGTGTCTTGATGTTTAGCACATAGTAGGCAATTAAACATATGTGTTATTATAAGTATTTGTATAATAAACAAAATAAAATAAGAATGCCACTAATCTAGCCCAAAATAAGACTGTTACAGGCACTGTAAAGGACCTTTTGTAATTTACAGTTCTTAAAAACAGAACACTGGCTGGTTCCAATCTCCTGTCTCCTAATAAAACACTGCTCTAATGATCAACATTTACTTCAGAAAGACTAGGATTAGAATAAAATTTCTCTCATTTTTTCACTAGCAAATCTGACCATCTCACCCAAATTAATCCACATCCAATCAATCAATAAGAAAATAGTTGATTAGGTGGGACAGCTCAGGCCTATAATCTCAGTGCTTTGGCAGGCCAAGGCAAGAGTATTATTTGCGGCCAGGAGTTCAAGGCTGCGGTGAGCTGTGATCTTGCCACTGCAGAGAGAGACTTCATTTCTAAAATAATAATAATAATGATAATAATAATAATAATTGATAATCTAGCACTGTCTGAGTTGTATTGGCAGATCCAAGATATGTACAGACACTGCCCCTTTCCTTAAGTATCACAAACTTTGTTAAGAAAACAAAAACAAGGACATAGAGCATAACATGCTTCAGGAGTGAGATCAGGTATTATTCCTCATCATTTAATGGATTTGGGGTTAGAAAGACCTTAGGTCAAATCTTGTGAATGCCACTTTCTACCTATGTATTCTTAATTGAGTTACTTTATTGTAGAAATGGGGTTAAAAACACCATTATAAGATTATTTTGAGGCTTACAAGACATAATGCATATAGGTTTATTATCATAGACTGGCACAAAGTAAATAATAAATGAGTGCTAGCATTATCATTATGGTTTAAGTTTTAAGTAATATGATCCAGGTATGAAGAGCTGCAAGTGTTCATACTTGAATAAAACTTTGAAGAATGGGGATGTGTGTGGAGGCAAAGGAATAAGAACAATATAATTCAAGTTAAAGATGGTCAGAGTCAGCTTGGAGAGGGGAGCTGTAGGAACTAAAAATTGGATCATAGGTGAAGCTAGATTATGGGAGACCTTAGAAGCCAAAGAGTGCTAGTTTGATGTGATAGGCAACAGGGATATGTTTAAGTGGGAGGAACCCTAAGATAAAAGTGGTGTTTAAGATTTTCCAACTACATTGTGTATGATGGGGCAGAGCCAGAGAAGTCAAACTTCATCCTTCTGGGGCACTTTGTTGTCTCTGTTACCATGTGGTCCTCTCCTTGAGTTCTGAGCTTCATGGACAGTTTATTCTTTGGTTTCTCACTTTTCTAATTCCTTATTTTCAGTTAGAAATTTCTATTCTCCACATTCTTTAACTGAGAGAGTGCCTTCTATTCTCATATACTCAGTTCCTTAGGGAAATTCATCAACTTACAAGAGTTCAATCAAATATGTAACCAAAATGACTCTAAATCCACAGTTCTGAAAGTAAGTACTAAATGTGGGAGATGGGGGGAACCCCTCTTTGCCTCACTTGTATTACTAAAGGGGTTAAGAATGAAAAAGAAATGTCAATGCAGCACAATTGCAACAATTTTGGCTTTCTCTGAACTAGAGAAAGGCCTGAGGTAGGCCAGGAACTTGAAGGAGATTACTACTGCCTATGCTGATTATGTAAGAACACAATGCATCAGCTCCATGGCTTATTAGTTCATTACCATCTCTGATTAAGGCTCCAATTTACTGCTCTCCATCAATGACCATTAGCCTCAAAAGGTAAGAAACGTAGCCCAGATATTTCTTTCTTCTTTAATAATCTCTTGAGAATCTTTAATTCATGGACTTATTAAGCCTATTTGTACTTTCAGTTTTTGCCATTGCTTGGAAAAACAAATTCCATAAATTTTGTTATTCACCAAAGAAAGAGTAGAATTCTTATTTTCCCTGAACCTAATATAGATGTGAAATGATTCCTGAATTTAAATATTTCAGAAAATTTCAAGTCCTACCAATATCCTGATTAAAAAGCTTTGGCCCCTACTGCCCTCCCATGAGGTTATGGCCCCTCCCCCCAACTTTTCTTCACGTTTCTTAAAGGCATTTTGGTTTTTTAAAATCTGTACAGCAAGAGCAACTTTTTCTGTCAAATAAAAATGAGAAATACAGGAAAAAACCAAAAAACAAAAAAAAACCCAAAAGCCTTATCTTCCCTTTAAGTGTTTAACTTCTAGACGATAGAGGTCTCAGGCTTTTATAATGTTGACTTCTATAGTTTTTATGTGAGCTTTATCCTTAAAAAAGTGAAATATAAATATAAATTATATATATTAACATTGTGCTTTTTCTTTTTTTTTGAGTTGGGTTCTCACTCTGTTGCCCATGCTGGAGTGTAGTGGCATGGTCACAACTCACTGCAGCCTCAACCTCCTGGGTTCAAGTGGTCTTTCTGCCTCAGCCTCCCAAGTAGCAGGAACTACAGGTGTGCACAACCATGCTGGCTAATTTATTTTATTTTATTTTTTAGAGATGAGGTCTCACTATGTTACCCAGGCTGGTCTTGAACTCCTGGATTCAAGCAATCCTCCTACCTTGGCCTCTCAAAGTGCTGGAATTACAGGTGTGAGCCACAGCACCCAGCCAACACTATGCTTTTTAGATCATTAGTCTAAACCTCCAACTACTTCATCTTTGAGATCTGTTTTGCACAAATCGTATTTCTGGGCAATAACAAAGGTAGAAAAGAATGTAAACAACATAGCCATTCTATCTTTACAACCTTGAAAGGCGACTAGAGGTCCTAGTAATGGTAACAGACATAAACTTTGAGGAAAAGGAAATAAACCGCTGTACATTTTTAGAAACAGGCCACGCCTGGCTCACTTTTTCTTTTCTTTTCTTTTTTTTTAAAGTAAAAGTTTTTTTTAAAAATTTTGAAAAAAGCAGAAGCAAGAATCTATAAAATGAGGATAATGACACCTACCTCGCAAAGCTTTGCAATAATATGGACAAAACTCCTAGCATAGCATCTGGTGCAAAATAGGTACTTTATAAACTTGAGTATTTTAAAAAAATATTTTATTTTAAAGGTGTGGGGTACAACTCAGGATTAGGTATACAAGTGGACATTGTATAGGTAAAGCCTGGGCCTCCCTTTTGTCCCCACTTTGCCTGATTTGAGATCAGGTACCCTTATTTATATACCCCACCCTGGCATATCCTGCTACTGCCAATCCCTTTCTTATAGTATTATAGTAAATGTTCAGGGTCTATTTCTGAGTGAGAACATATGGTACTCTGTTCTTTGTTTCTGTGATAGATTACTGAGTATTAAAGACACTAAATCCATCCAAGTTGCTGCAAAGTCCTTATGCTTGTCCTTCCTTGTGGCTATGTAATATTCCATTGTGTATATGTACCATATTTTTTTTATACAGCTCAGTTTCAATGGGCAGCATGGTTGGTTCCATTTTTTGCTATTGTGAACAGTGCTGTAAAACTAAGTATTTTTGAGAACATCACTTGTATAACTAGTAGATAAACTTATAAAAAATTGGGACCTCTCATTAAGTTGTGCAATGCTTTTCTTTTCATGATAAGAGACTCACTGATGAGAAGAGGAGACTACATTCAATCACTACAAGTCTGTTCTTAGTGTATCACACTATGACCAGCTACCTATTTAGGCAACTTAAACTTTAATATATGAGAATAAATAATTGGGAAGGGAGAAAAGCATTTTAATTTTATAACATATAACAAATTGCACCTAATTTAAAAAGAAACTATTCTATCAAAGGTTAAATGGGAATACCCCAAAAACACACAGTTTTTAAAGCGTGGTATGGATTCCTATCTTACTGTGAAAAATTCCCAATCACTTTTAAAGCTTTTAGCAATTCCAAAATGGCTGACAGTAGGTAAAGAAAATATAAAAGCAGATGGTTTGGACAATCTGAATACAAAAAAGCAGGTGCTGAGCAAAACAGAAGCATTTGCCAGTTTGCCAACGCTGCTGGTTCTTGCTTCCATACTCCGCTTACCTCTCCCCACCCACATCTGTTCACTGGTGCTCATGTGATACATTCAATTGATAAAGAGGATGAAGTCTTAACTATCTGCAAGTCAAAAGTCTACTGAGGAGATCGTTATTATTTTTAAATAGGATATCCGCTTCTTTACAGTCTTCTCTCACTATTTTAATCGTAGGAGGTGAAAAACTTGGTCTTTCTTCAAAATTAAGACATATTTCTTAGAGTTAAGATAATTATTTTAAAAGATTACAATGAAGGGATATTAAAGCCTAGCTTATGAAACATACTAATGCACACAGATGCAATTAATTCAAAGCTTAGATCATATCTGTAGATCATACTGCTCAAGTACAATAAAAGAAGGATATAACAAACTGGCTTCTAGAAACAAGCAAATCAATCAAAACGTCTCTTTACCACATGTGGAGCCAAACTATACATTATTTCACATAAAACTGCACTTTTGTTTTGCCTCCGAATAAACTAAACTAGTGATTTCAAAAGAGATTTTGACATAATTAGAAGAGGGCTGAAAATACAGTAAAATAATAAAATTAACAGTCTTGTGGTGAGAATACCCAGAAAGGAAACAGAGTATAGCATTCTCCTGTTCAGATTCCCTTATTCATGTGATACAGAACTGGTGGGAGGAATATAGATATGTATAACATATATAAAAATATAATTATGTTATATTCACATATAATACTTTTATACATATATAACTTTTTTCATATATATCTAAAAATACTTGGCACTTTGGAGGACACATGAAAGACAAGCATAACTCAGACCTCATTAAAAGAGTAGTATAAAAGATCTAGGGTGTCTCCAAAAGAGGTTAAGAATGCTGACAGTAGATGTTGGTAGTTATTAAACTAGGAAAGGGGCCTTAACAGAGTGGCCAAGAAATTGCAGTGATCTTCTGGAATTGGGGAAAGCAGCATGTAAAGTTAGATAGCTTGAACTCAGTAGCTGCAGAACCTATAGTCAGGTTTATTTTACTAGCAATCAGCTTTTTAGTTAGCTCTTCTAGTTTTTACCATACCACTTGTGTGTGACAGATAAATACAATGATAGTGAGAAAGATATAAACAGCTATCATTTACTGAATGTCCATTTTGTGGAAGCATCATGCTAAACCCTTTATATACTTCATTTAATTAATATGGTAGCTCTAGGAAGCAAGTAGACTTTATTATTATTTTTTTATTTTTTTTTGAGTTGGAGTCTCACTCTGTCACCCAGACTGGAGTGCAGTGGCTGCTCCCGGCCACCGCAGCCTTGACCTGCTGGGCTCCAGCAATCCTTCCATCTCAGGTTTCCAAGTAGCTGGAACTACAGGCGTGCGCTACCACGCACGGCTAATTTTTGATTTTATTGTAGAGATGAGGTCTTGCCAAGTTGCCCAGGCGGGTCTCGAACCCGCGGGCTCAGGCAATCCACTCACCTCAGCCTCCCAAAGCACTGGGATTACAGGCTGAGCCACTGAGCCCAGCTGCAAGTAGATTTTAATACCACAAGTTTATCACTAAAGAAAGTGAGGCTAAGAGAAGTTATATATTAAGTCATATCCCATACATGACAGGGTGGATTTGAATTCAAGTCAGAAAATGTAAAAGACCACACTCCTAATCAATTATTTATATATGACCATGAAATGCTCTAAATATATATACACACATACATAAATACTATCTTAATTATAGTTTTGATTGATTAATTAAATTATAATACTGTTTACAAAGTTTTATAGCATCAGATATGGTTTCATATTTATTTATATTACCAAAAATTATTCATTCTTTAAATGGGGGTTTCCATATATTAAAGCTCTATTAAACTGGCTTAAAATCTAAGATGAAAATTTTTACTTTTCTTTAGCTACATAGAATAGATGACTGTACTAATTTTACACTATCTGCCATGTTTTTCTTAGACATTAGCATAAAATAATAGCAAATATTAAAATATATATGCCATTCACTGTGCTAAACCAGGGTTTTTCAACCTCAATACCACTAACATTTTGGGCCAAATACTTTTGTCATGAGGGAAATTGAGATAGTGCAATTAAGTGTATTATTTGAGGCAATAAAACTAATAAGTCGTAGAATTAGAGTTAAAATATATGTAATTTGACTCCAGCAACTGTACTTTTACCCATTAAATATACCCCCTCCTCCAACAAAATAAAAGGTAGGATTCTCAGCCCTAAAGAACTGTGAAGGATAGAATAAATATACATATGCTTTTTTATTTTTAAACATTTTTATTTAAAAAAATTTTTATTTTAAAGATGTGGGGTACACTTCAGAATTAGGTATACAAGTGATCATCGTAAAGTTTGGACCCCTCTTCAATCCCCACTTCACCTAATTTGCGGTTAGGAACCCTTATTGATTGTTATGTGCCCCTCCACCCCGGCAGTTTCTGGCTACTGCCAATTCCTTTCTTATAGTATTATGTCAAATGTTCAGGGTCCACTTATGAGTGAGAATATGTGGTACTCAGTTTTTTGTTTCTGTGATAGATTACTGAGTATTATAGACTCTAAATCTGTCCATTGCTACTATTACCTGGGTAAAAGTTTAAAAGGGGAATATAAAACAAGGCTTACATAGTTCCAATTTTCTCACTCTGTGTTGTTTATCTTAAAGTGGCATAATATAGAAGAAATTCTTCCACTTTGGGGGGTTATAAACTCCTTTGTGAGTCTGATGAAAGATATTTCACCTCTCTCAGAAAAATATACAACGCATTACATACTTGTTTTATGGTGTTAGAGTATATTGCATGCAGTTTAATATTTGCCCCAACAATTAACAACTGCACGACTCTGAAATTCCCCTAAGTTCCCTTCTGTGCAATGAAGGAAAGAGTACTTATTCTACTTGATTGTTGCCAGGCTTAAAATGACTGCACGTGTGAAGCACCTAGCAGAGTACTGGCATATATAAGCTACTCCTTCTCTGATAATTCTATTTTCTTTGTTCTGTCCTTTCTACAAAGGAAAGCCACATTCACTTTTCAATGTCCTGAATCTTTTGGGCATAGTGCTTATTAACTATGTCTTCCACTTTTGTGTATGTAATATAAGTTTGGTCTTTATCCTTATTTGTTATCTGTTATTCTTTGTTCACCTCACCCCAATGCTCAAGGTTTAAGATAAATAGAAAGGAAAAGAAGGCAAATCTCTTTGTCTGCATTTCCTTACCAATGTTAGAAGTAGAATTTTATGGGATTATTACAAGGAATAGAAAAAAATCATATAAAATATTTGGCATTAGGCTGGGCTCAATGGCACATTCTTGGAATCCCAGCACTTTGGAAGGATGAGAAGGGACAATCGCTTGAGCCCAGGAGTTTGAGACCAGCTCTACAAAAAATACGAAAATTAGCGGGTGTGGTGGCATGCACCTGTAGTCCCAGTTACTCAGAAGGCTGAAGTGAAATGACCGCTTAAGCCCAGGAGGTCAAGGATGCAGTAAGCCAGGATCATGCCACTGTACTCCGGCCTGGGCAACAGAGTAAGACACTGTTTATTAAAGAAAAACAAACAAAAAAGTTTGACATTGCCTATTATAGATGATTAACAGATGTTTATTCTTCCTGCTGAGGCCTGTTACATACAATCCATATTGTAGTAGTCTCCATATTGTAGTAGTCTCTAAGATGTTCTTCTTTGATTATCTAAAAAATTACCTTAATAATTAAAGTAACTATGGTTTTCCCTATTTTCTTTTGGGGGGTAGCTTTTTAAGGTAAGGTAAGGCACTACACAGCTGCGCAGAAACACTATTTCTTGGTAATGAAGCAGAGTTCCTTATGCGATTTTCAGAAAACTAGACATGATGTGTTCTTTTGGCCTATTCCAATTAACAGTTTCATTACTGCCATGAATAACTTTTAGTGTGAGACTTCTTGAAGTGGTGTGATTGGTTCTTACTTGTTATACAGTCTTTCTCTATTGCTCTGATACAAAAGCATTTCCTTATTTTTGCTAGTATTGAAATATTCAGAAATCCCCGGAAGGGCTTCTAAGAATAGTACGGAGGACCAGGGAACAGAGAAACCCTGGACATAAGCAAGGGCAAGCACACTCCTGGGGCTTTTAGAGTATGCACTGTTCCTAAGAATTTACACCAAAGAAAGTTTTTGTTCCTCTTTTGTATTTCATTAGAGAGAGAGACAAATGACTCTTGCTTAGGACAAGGTGAAATACAGATTTTATTTTAAAGCACAGGTGATCTAGGAGATGAATACATATTTGGAGACAGAATGTTGTCTTAACTAGATTTCTGGTTGAGTCTAAAGCATACTAGGAAAAAACGGCCCCCTAAAGACTACCTATTTGGGGCTTCTGATGACAAAGAAAGACTTAGGTTTCTTAAGTGCCATTCCTAAGGTTACTAACTAAAATAATTCAACATAAGAAATCTGGCTTGACTTTTCTTTACACACAGAAATGCTGGTATTTAATGTCTAGCCTTCATAGCATATGCTAAAGCACTTTTTGATCAAATAATAGCCCTTTTGATTTATTATCATGCAAGCACCATATAAATCATTTAATACTGTATTTAGTTGCAAAAAAGCCAAGTAAACATAAAATGCTCTCCCAACAGGCTGCTTCTCCATATATCTTTACGCCTGGAGCCAAAATCTATCACAAGTGAGAATACTCAAGAGAAACAGTAATATAAAAACCATGTGTCCTTCCCATTCTCTGTTCCTTTGAACCAATGTAGAGCACTGCATGGTCTGTGACATCCAAAGATGATGATGACAAAAGAAACTACAAATTATCCTGTCTCACAGTAAGTCATAATGTCATTTCAAGTGAAGCAAAACACAAAAAGGGATTTCGCAGAGAGTCAAACACTCAGCTTTAAAAGGTCCTCCAAATCTGATCTATGCTCTGTGGTGGCAGGCAGACACTACAAAGGACAAAACACCTTTAACAAAACACAAAGACACAATGGACACTTAATGCCATTGGGGAAGGTTATGGGGACACCACATGCAGACACCAGTAAGTGAACAAGGTAAGATGGCTGAAGAGCAACCTGTGGTTTGTATATTTTTTCTCCAAGACTAGACCACTGTCACCAGAATAATTTTTAAAAAATACGTAAATGATCAGTCACTTATCTTATCTAGTTAAAAATCGTCAATGGTACCCTATTTCCTACAGGATAAATAAAAATTTCCTTCCTTAACTTGCTGTGGAGCACTCTTTGTTTTGGCCTTCTCCAACTATAATAATAACTTTTCCCCTAACTGCCACTGTATCTCCTAGAATTTTACCCCACCAAGCAGTCTGATGTGAACTAATCAAGTCATATTCTTTAATACCCCCATGGCTTCCTGTCTACTGTTTCCTCAGCTGGGAATAATCATTTTCTACTTCTCAACCTCACAGAATCGTCTCCATCTTGTTGTTGTTGAGTTGGGGCATCACTCTGTCACCCAGGCTGGAGTGCAGTGGTATGATCATGGTTCACCACAGCATTGACCTCCTGGGCTCAGGCAATTCTTTTATCTCAGCCCCTCTAGTAGCTGAGACTACAGGTATGCCTCCATGCCAGATAATTTTTTGCTTTTTCATAGAGACAAGGTCTGGCTATGTTGCCCAGGCTGGTCTCGAACTCCTGATATTTCCAGTATCAGCACATAAAAAAGATTCTGAACCAATGAAAGGGCCTTGTATGTTTCAAGTAATTTACACCTGTTGGCATTTCACCAATAACTTTGAATTTCTTAGTCTTGATTTTACTCTGAAGCTATATTATACATTTTTACATGATATGCTAAATAAGCAGAAAAGAAAACAGAGAGTTAACCAAAAAACCTTAAATACACAATATCCATGATGAATATGTCAACTGTTCTGTGCTACAGGTATTATTCAGCATTAAGTCATGAATCATGATTTTAAAATGAACTTTTGAATAAGCATATATTCATAAAAAAGTTGAGTAACTCAACTCAATGCTGGTAGCAATAAAAATCAGAATAGATATTCCTGTCAGATAATCATTGATTTTAGCCTCCTCTAAATTAACATAGCCAATTATCCAGTTAAGCCTTTTGTTCTATCAAAGTATATATCTTTGCATTTTTAACTTCATCCTTAATAAATCAACTTTAAATACTAACTTAACTAAGCTCCTATGTGTAATTATTTTCATTGAGAAAGAGAACAAGTCTTAACCTTCATTTAGGAAAACATGTTATAGTGAAAGGTCCTCTGTGACATTTATTTTTAGTAAGTAGAATCTCCTTAGGGAAAGAAAACACTTTTGAGGACTCTGCAAATGTCTTTTAAATGAATGATTCGAGGACGAATCAGGTATAAATGAGAAACGACAGCTTATTATGAGAATAGAATGGCCTCAGAGCTGTCCTAATATGATCAAGTAGCCAAAAACAGTTTCAGTTTTTCACTGATTCATTCAATGTTCATGAAGCAAATAAGAATAAATGGCAGGGGGAAGACATGGGTAGTGTGGAATGTTCTGGACCTGCAATAGCTTTTCATATCTTGATGACACATGGATCTACTCTCCACAGTAAGGTAAGGACAGGATGAAGAAGTTCTTGGGTACAAAACAGATGTCTACCTTTAAAATACTCAGATTAAAAAAAAAGTTGGGTATAATTTACATACAATAAAAGTCAGCTTTGTCAAAAGTACATAGTATTATGAGTTTTGACAAATGCATTTGGATGTGTAACCACCACCACAATCAAAATTTCCATCACTGCAAAAAGTTCCTTTACGTCGCCTTCTATTTAACCTCTCATTCTACTCCCATCCCTGTACTCAGAGATTCTTAAGTTTGGCAGGAACTGTTGCCAAGTAGGAAAACAGAAGACTGACCATCAAAAGGACTTGGGACAGGGTTTAAAAACTGAAGTATGATATGATTCCCCAAACTCTGCTCACAGAAGAGATGTCTAATCTAATGTTGGGCACATGTACTCAGCTGTAGTTCTAGTGCTACCATTCAGTACAATATACCTTATTCTTTTATTCATTTAATAAACATTCAGCTGAATTTGATAAATATGAACTTGATAAATATTCCAACATATATCAGGTACTATGCCAGATATTGGCATGAACAAAATCAGACATGGTCCCCATTCTCAGGGAGGTTATAGTTTTAGTGAAAGGGACAGATACTAATTAAATAATCACACAAATAACCATTATCACAAACTGATAGTTGCTATAATAGAAAAGTACAAAGTGCTATGATAGCATATAAAAAGGTAACATAACCTGGTCTGTGAGATCAGGGAAGGCTTCTATGAGAAAGTGACATTTAAGCTGACAGCTGCGGGGTGAGTAGGAAATAACTGGGTGAAAGGGAAGGGTTAGGAGAAACAGAAGAGAGTGTTCCTGACTAAAGAAGTGGCATGTGTAAAGGCTTGGAGTAATAAGAGTCTGTGCTTCTGTAGGTCTTAAAGAAGGCCAGTGAGGCCGGGCTTGGTGGCTCAGCCTGTAATCCCGCGCGTTGGGAGGCTGAGGTGAGTGGATTGCCTGAGCCCGCGGGTTCGAGACCCGCCTGGGCAACTTGGTGAGACCTCATCTCTACAATAAATCAAAAAAATGCGTGGTAGCACATGCCTGTAATTCCGGCTACTCGGTAGGCTGAGGCGGAAGGATTGCCGGAGCCCAGCAGGGCGAGGTTGCAGTGGCTGGGAGCAGCCACTGCATTCCGGTCTAGGCGACAGAGTGACAGAGTGTGACTCCAACTCAAAAAAAAAAAAAAAAAAAAAAAAAAAGAAGGGCTGGCTAAAAGAGGTGAGGTACATGAAGTTAAAGCGGGAAGTTGAGGCTAGGTCAGTAAAGTCCTTACAAATTTGGCTTTTAACCCATAAACAATGGAAAGTCATTTAAACAGGTAGAAAGATAGAACCAGGTTTATTTCTTTGAAGACTACCCTGGCTACAATGTATAAAACAGGCTGAAAGCACTGAGTGGGAGGCTGAAAATAGAGTAGGTATTCAAGTAGAAATATAATATAATATCCCCAAGTAAAAGAGAGGGCCACTTGGACTAGGGGTACAGAGGAAAATATAGAAACAGCTAGATTAGTGAGATATGATATTAAAAAAAGTATACTAGAATTTGGTGAGGGAGAGGAAGAGATTAATTTAAATGATTCTTAGGTTTCTGGCTTATACAAGAATGATGTCATTCACTGAGAAAAGCAACAATGGAATAAGATCAGGTTATTTCAATAAATATTACGGGGTATCTATCATGAAACAAGCACTGAGGATGCTAAGGAAAGATAAGCACGTAGATAAGTCTCATACAGTGGGATAAAAACCATGACAAGGGTAAGCACAGAAAGGATACCCAACCAACAGTGGGGAAGAGTAGGAGAGATGGCTGGAGAAGACTTTCAGAAGCTACTAAGTATACAAAATCCTTTTACAAAAAATGGAGTCCTTATCATCAAAATCATGAGGTAAAAGTTTTTACTTCAAAGGAATGCTACCCAAAAAAGATGCCACCCATGGTTACTGCCTGCTTTTTTAAACTTTACATTGTAAAATAATTTTAGATATACAGCAAAGTTGTAAATACAGTACAAACAGTTCCTATATAATCTCCACTTAGTTTCAATAATGTCAATATGTTGTATAACCATGCCATATTTGCCAAAAACACAAAATATTTTCAGTAGGGTAAATAGGAAAAAAGGGTTAGGTGGAGTTTTGTGCCCCTCCCACTGTTGTTACCCTCCCTCAAGTCTGTACCATGAATAATGCTTTCTCAGGATTCTTGTCGATTGGCGGGGGGGTGGGGTGGGGGGGTGTGTGTGTGGGGGTGTGTGGCAGAAATATAAGGGATAGGTGAGGACTATGAAGAGCCTGCAAGAGGGTTTGAAATTCCATATATCTAAGGCCACTTGGGGCTCCACTTTCTTTTGCCAGCCCACAACTCAGCCTCTACCAACTGATTAACTAACACAATTATTCTCACAGTGTTTGCTGAGTCAGTCTCGGGTAAGAAAGTGCTCATGTTCCTTTTTTCCTCACAGGCACCTCACTCTGCTTAGATTTCTGGCTTTTTGGTTGTCCTGCAACCCCAGTTCTCTGACATGCTCGAGAAAAGTCATAAACTTGCTGTTTCTCCAGTTTTTTTGTTGTTTTACGAGTGAAAGTGATGATCTTTCTAGTTTTTGACAGCCCTGTATAGAAACTCAGAGTCCTCTATTATCTTTTATTTTTATTTTAAAGATGTGGGGTAAAAGTCAGAATTAGGTATACAAGTGGCCATCGTACAGGTAAAGTTTGGGCCTTCCTTTGGTCCCCAGGTACTCTTACTGATGTTCTATGGTGCCCCACCACCCCGACCCCTGGGTAGTTTCTGGCTACTGCCAATCTCTTTCTTATAGTATTATGGTAAATGTTCAGGGTGTGCTTATGAGTGAGAACATGTGGTACTCAGTTCTTTGTTTCCATGATAAATCACTGAGTATGATAGACTAAATCCACCCAAGTTGCTGCGAAGTCCATAATTTTGTTCTTCATTATGGCTGTGTAATATTCCATTGTATATATGTACCATGTTTTTTTATCCAGTCCAGTTTCAACGGGCAGTACAACTGGTTCCATGTTTTTGCTATTGTAAATAATGTTGCAATAAACATGTATGTGCAGGTATCTTTTTTGTAGAGTGATTTAAGTTACTCTGGGTATATTTCCAGAAGGGGGATTGCTGGGTCGAATGGTATTTCTAGTTCTTTTAGGAATTGCCACACTGCTTTTCAAAGAGGATGAACTAGATTGCATTCCCACCAACAGTGTAGAAGTGTCCTCTTTTCTCCGCATCCTCACCAGTATCTGTTGTTTTTGTTTTATTAATAATAGCCATTCTTACTGGAGTTAGGTGGTATCTCAGTGTGGTTTTGATTTGCATTTCTCTGATGATTAGTGAGGCTGAGCATTTTTTCATGTGTCTGTTGGCTGCTCACATGTCTTCTTTTAAGAAGTGTCTATTCATGTCTTTTGCCCACTTTTTAATAGGGCTGTTTGTTTTATTTTCTTTTGGCATGTTCAAGTTATTTGCAGATCCTTTGTCAGATATGCAGTTGGCAAATATTTTTTTCCATTCTGTGGGCTGTCTCCCTACTTTCTTGATGGTTTCTTTTGCTTTGCAGAAGTTTTTCAGTTTGATGAGGTCCCACTTGTCTATATCTCTTATGGCATGGGCTTTTGGTGTTTTGATAAGGAATTGGTTGCCTATTCCATTTTCCATAAGAGTGTCTCCTGCCTTTGCTAAGATTCTTTTTTTTTTTTTGAGTTGGAGTCTCACTCTGTCTCCCAGGCTAGAGTTCAGTGGCATGCTCACAGCCACCCCAGTGTTGACCTGCTGGGCTCCGGCGATCCTTCTGCCTCAGCCTTCCAAATAGTTGGAACTATAGGCACGTGCTACCACACCTGGCTAATTTTTGTTTATTGTAGAGACGAGGTCTTGCCAAGTTGTCTGGGCTGGTCTCAAACTCATGGACTCAAGGCAATCCACTTGTCTTGGCTTCCCAAAGTGCTGGGATTACAGGCTGAGCCACTGAGCCCAGCCTTCTAAGATTCTTAATATTTGAGGTTTTATGTTTAGGTCTTTGATCCATTTGGAGTTGATTTTTGTGTATGGTGATAGATAGGGGTCCTGCTTCAATCTTCTGCGCATGGGTCATCCAGTTTTCCCAGCACCACTTACTGAATAGGTACTCCTCTCCCCACTGGCTGTTCGGGGAGGCTTTGTCGAAGATGAGTTGGTTGAGAAATTGAGGTTTTCCTTCTGGAATCTCTATCCTGTTCCATTGGTCTATAGGCCTTTTCTTGTACCAATACCAGATTGTTTTGATTATTGTAAATTATGATAAAGTTTAAAGTCTGAAAGTGTGATACTTCCCCCGCCTTTTTTTTGCTGAGTATTGTTTTGGCTATTCGTGGTCACTTATGCATTTATGTTTCCCTAGGAATTTCTGTACCATTGATTCAGGTCTGAGAAGAATGATGTTGGTAATTTAGATAGTATTGTGTTGATTCTGTAGATTGTCTTTGGTAGGTTGGACATCTTAACAGTGTTGATTCTTCCAATCCATGAGCATGGAATGTTTTTTGCTTGTTTACCTTTGACTTCTTTGAGCAGTGTTTTTTAGTTTCCATTGTGAAGATCTTTCACTTCTCTGGCTAGGAAGATGCTGACGTTATTCATTTTTTGTGTGGATATTGTGAATGTGCTTTTGATTTGGTACTCTGTTTGTTGTTGGTGTATAAGAATGCAACTGTGTTTTTCATGTTTATTTTGTACCCTGAGTCTTTGCCAAAGTCCTTTATCAGTGCAAGGAGGTTTCTGACAGATTCTCTTGGATTTTTGAGGTATAGGATCATATCATTAGCAAAGGATAACTTGGCTTCTTTTTTTTCCTATTTGGATACCCCTGATTTCCTTCTCTTGTCTGATTCCTATAGCTAGGACTTCCAACACTGCTGAGCAGGAGTGGCGAGAGTGGGCACTCTTGTCTTGTTCCGGTTTTCAGGGGAAATGCTTCCAATTTCTGTCCATTTAGCAATATGACGGCTGTGGGTTTATCACAGATGGCTTTTACTATTTTGAGGTATGTTCCCTCTATGCCTAGGTGTTCAAGGGTTTTTATCAAAAAGGGATGCTGGATTTTATCAAAAGCTTTTTCCACAGATAATGATATAATCATGAGGTTCTTGTTTTTACATCTGTTGATGTATTTAATTACATTTATGGCCTTGCAGATGCTGAACCAGCCCTGCATCCCAGGAATGAAGCCTACTTGGTTATGGTGGATGATTTTTGAGATGTGTTGTTGCATCTTATTGAGAATTTTTTCATCTATGTTCATCAGGGATATTGGTCTGTAGATCTTTCTTTGCTGGAATTTTCCTGGTTTGGGATAGTTCTTGATTGCCTGGAATGCTTTCAATAGGATTGGTATTATCTCCTCCTTATATGTTTTATGAAATTCCACTGGAAATCTGTCTGGTTCAGGGCTTTTTTTTGTAGGTAGTTTTCTTATGACAGAGTCAATTTCCTGGGTTGTTATTGGTCTATTTAGGATCTCAATGTCTTCTTGTTTCAACTTTGGGAGGTTGTGTGGTGTCAAAAGTCATCCATTTCATTTAGGTTATCAAATTTGGTTTCATACAGGTGTGCATAGTAATCTCTGATAATCATTTGTATTTCCTTGGGGTCAGTTGTGACTTGATCTTTTGCATTTCTGATTGCATTTATTTGGGTTTTTTCTTTTTCTTGGTCATTCTGGCTAGAGGTCCATCAATCTTGTTTATCCTTTCAAAGAACCAGTTTTTTGTTTCGTTGATTTTTTCCCCATGGTATTTTTATCTTCTATGTCTTTTATTTGGGCTTTTTCTTTGGTGATCTGGATTCTTCTGCTGAAGTTAGGGTTTTGGTGGTCTTGCCTTTCCAGCTCTCTTAGGTGATTTGTCAGGCTGTTAACTTGTTATCTATTTTCTTGATGTGTGATTATAGAGATATAAATTCCCCTCTTGGTACTGATTTCCCCTCTTGGTACTGATTTCATGGCATTCCAGAGATTTTGGTAAGATGTTTCTTCATTTTCATTTGTTTCCAGGAATGCTTTAATTTCTGTTTTCAATTCTGTGTTGACCCAGGAGTTGCTCAGCATCATGCTGTTCAGTGCCTATGTCTTTGTGGTTTTGGGGGGAATTTTGTTGGCGATGATATTTATTTTTAGTCCACTGTGGTCTGAGAAGGTTGCACTACAGTATTTCAATCTTGTGTAATTTGTTTATGCTTAATTTGTGACTGAGAATATGGTTGATCTTGGAATATGTTCCATGTGGTGAAGAGTAGAATGCATATTCTGTTTATTGGGGGAAATGTTCTGTAGGTATCTACTAAGTCCATTTGGTCAAGTGTCAAGTTGAGGTTCTGGGTCCCTTTGTTGATTTTTTGCTTTGATGATCTATCTATGGTTGTTAGTGGGGTATTTAAGTCTCCAGCTATGATAGTGTTAGAGTCAATATCTTTTTTTAGTTTACTTAGTAGCCTCTGTATAAAAGCTGGTGCTCCTGTGTTGGGTGCATGTGTTTAGGATGGATATTTTTAGCTGATGGATCAATATTTTTATTACATAGTATCCTTCCATATCTTTTAAAGTTTTTGATAGCTTGAAAGTTGTTTTGTCTGATATTAAGATCATGACTCCTGCATTCTTTTGTGACCCAGTCACCTGAAAATTTGTTTTCCATCCTCTTTGAGTCTGTGGGCAGCCTTTGTGATAAGTTTCCTAGAGATAGCAAATTACTGGATTGGTGCTTTTTTTTTTTTTTTTAATCCAGCTTTCCATTCTATGTCTTTTCAGTGTTGCATTTAGTCCATTCATGTTCAGGCAGATTATTTAAATGTGAGTGTTAGTCCCTGTCAGAATGTTCTTAAAAGGCTGTTTTGTTTCATTTAGCTTTTGTGTTCATATATGTATGTTTTCATTTTTGCAGGTATGTTGTGTGTTCTGCTGTTTCTGTGTTTCCTTGTGATGTTCTGAAGTATATGATCTTTCTTTTGTTTCTTTTTTCTTCTGTGCACAACACCCTTCTAAGCATCTCCTGTAGAGCTGGTCTTGAAGCAGCATATTCCCTTAGGGATTGGATGTTTGGGAAGGATTTTAATTCTCCATTGCTAATAAAGCTTAGCTAGGCTGGGTAGAAAATTCTTGGTTAAAATTGTTTATCTTTAAGAATAGTAAAGATTGGGGTCCAATTCATTCCAGCCTGTAGTGTTTCTGCAGATAAGTCTGTAGCAATTCTGATTGGTCTCCCCTGGTAGGTAGTCAGACCTTCCTCCCTTGCTGCCTTTAGGATTTTTTCTTTAATACCTACTTTGTGTAGTTGAATTACTGTGGGTATGTAGGGGTTAGTCTTATAAGATGTCTTTCAGAGGTTCTCCAAATCTCTTGTGCTTATATAGTTGTCTCTCTGGCCAGATGAGGGAAGTTTTCTTGAATGACCTCATGGAATGTTTGTTCCAGGGAGTTTTCTGTTTCTCTATTTCAGGTATTCTGATCAGACATAGGTTTGGCCTCTTGATAAAACTGCACATCTCTTGGAGATTTTCTTCGTAAGTTACTTTTCTATATTTTTAATAGGTTGGGTTAATTCCATAGTTTGGTCTTCCAGCTCTGAGATTCTTTCTTCTGCTTGGCAAATTCTGCTTCCCATGCTTGTCAGTTTGCTATTTATTTCTTGGATGGAGTTCTTTATTTCTGTTATTTCTAAGTACGCTTTCTTGAATTTGTCCAGCTCTGTTGCAATTTCATTTAGTTTTAGCCCTTGAATTTCTTGATTTTTATTCATTCTACCCAATGATTCTCTGATCTCCCTAAGTACCTTCTAGGTACTGTCATTCTCAGAGATAGCCATTGTTTTGTTTGTGCCCCAGGAGCTGTTCTTTCTAGCACTGACTCTTTGCTGGGGCTCTGGTTTTTACTGGCAGTTTTCTGTTCATTTGTAGCAGTTCTCTTATCTTTCTCTTTAACTTCTTTGTTCAGTGGAAAATGGAAAAGCAGTCACGCCTGATATTTGCACTTTTTGTCCTTCCTTGAGCTGGGGCTCCAGGTTTGTTCAATTATGAAGTAGGGCTGGGGGTGGGGTGTTGTGCTGTCTCTTTACAGTTTTGAGCACTTACTAGGGAATGGAGGGGGGCTCTGCAAGGATTCTGAACCTAATGGCAGGTTATAATGTTTGCTATCTGGTAAATGGGCCAGTTGTGACTTGTTCTCTATCTCTGCACAATATGACCTTACAGTGAGTATATTTGCATAGCCCCTGAATCCAAGATAGGGTATAAGAGGAAAAAGAGAGGAAAGGAGAGAAAAAATGGAAAGAAGGAGAGAGGAAAATAAGAAAGAAAAAAAGAATAAAAAGAGAAAGATCAAGGGAGAAAGAAATAGAAGGAGGAAAGAAAAGAGAAAACCAACAAACAAATCAACCAAATGAGATAAGCAAACAAACAAAGCAATACCCTCCAATTAAAAAAAACAAAACAGGCCAGGTGTGGTGGCTCAAGCCTGTAATCCCAGCACTTTGGGAGGCTGAGGTGAGAGGATTACCTGAGCCCAGGGGTTCAAGACTAGCCTGGGCAACTTGGTGAGACCTTGTCTCTACAATATATCAAAAAATTAGCCGGGTGTGATAGCGTGTGCCTGTAGTTCTGGCTACTTGGAAGGCTGAGGTGGAAGGATCGCCTGAGCCCAGTAGGTAGACGCTGGGGTGGCCATGACCACGCCACTGCACGCAAGCCTGGGTGACAGAGTGAGAATCTGACTAAAAAAACAAAACAAAAAACCTCCCAAAAAAGGGTTGATAAAGAGTTCTCAGCTTTAGTATGTCTCTTTGAGAGGGGGCTACCTCTTTTGATGAGTTCTGCGACTGCAGATCTATTACTGCAGACTCCCTCTTCACCATTGGAAATTAAGATGTTAGAATCTTTATCCGTGCTGCCTACACCTGGTAGTTGGTGCATGCTCATGTGAGGGAAGGGGGCCAAAATAACTTGACACAGCATCTCTCTCTTAGGATCTGACCTCCTTCCTTCCTCTCCCAGCATGGTCATAGCTCCCACAGCATCCAGTTTATGGCAGGAAATGGGGCCTTCTGTCTCTACCCTGCCCTCTCAATCTCTTTTATTTGTTGCTAGAGACAGGGGGGAGTCAGTCAGCTAGGCACTCACCAGCCTCCTTCTCATCATTTCCGCTGTGTCTATCGCCCAGCAGCTGGCACAGGGTGGAGGGTGAATCATCTGGGGTTCTGCATCTCCTGTTATCTGCCAGGGTTTGTGCACTGGAGACAATGTTCTCTGAGGTTGCAAAGAGTAGCCCCAGTACAATGCAGAGATTGGCACCTGGTCTCAAGATGTATTTCCCTGCCCATGCGTTAAGAGTCTGCTCAGTTTCTGTGCCAGCTGCTGCTCCTGCCATTAATGGGATCAATAGTTCCCTCCTTAGCATTTACCAGACTCCAGGATCTTGGGACCTGGTGGTAAGGCTCTGGAGCCCAGTCCAGGCTCAGGGTGGCCTCTCCCCACTACTTCCTTGGGACTCTGCCTCAGGCTCCCTTGCTGTGTTCCCTCTGTGACCCTCGCTGCCACCTTTCAGTTCACTCTAGCAGTGCTTCCTGGAAAAAGTTCCCAACTGGTCTGCCGCTAGGTCTCCTGATCCAAGTGCATGCATCTGTGGTTGGTCCAGTGTGTGGGTGGGGCATCTGTCTCTCCCCTATCATGCACTTAGAGTATCCTCTCTGGGCAAAGAAAGGGATTTCAAAGGGGTGTGGAGATCGCCCCTTGGTCTCAGGATGCAGGCTGCTCAGGATGCAAGTTGCTCAGAATTGGGCGAGATAAAGCATGTCTCTGCCCAGTCCCAGAACAGAGAAAATGGTGGTGGTCTGTGTTTTTTCCACAGTCCCTGCTGCTCGTGCCTGGCCTATTGCCACAGGTGGTGGTGTGGGCCAGGTGCCAGGTGTCAAGAGACAGCTGATTTCTTCTGCCTTTTCCCTAGAGATGTCCAGGGATGGTGGATCCTTCTACATGCAGTGGGTGCTTAATTCACAGAAGTGGCAAATTCCATCTATTTCTGCTGGGGGGCCCTGGGTGCTTGATCCCTTGTCTCCCCCTCAGTTGGACACTCGCTGACCCACTTGCATTCACAAATGGACACAGATTAGTTCTTTTGTACACTCACGCATGCAGAGACTTACACTCTGACCAGATCTGGTGCCATCTTTCCCCTTCTTCCCTCTGTTATCTTTAATCCTAGAATTTGAGCCAAAAAATTATCAATCTAGTTCATACTTTATTTTAAAAATGAGAATACTAAAGCTCTAATAGAAAAAAACTGAGTTTTGAACATTTACTGATAGAGTCAGGGCAATTCTACTTATTTACATAATGAATCATTATATAGAATTTGGGGTGACATATAGGCTATCTAGACATTATAAAGGTAAAAGATAAATTAAAATAAAACACAAGGACCAGGTATAACATAAAGTTAAATAAGAGTGGAAGGAAGAGAAAGATCAAAATTCATGAAAGCAGATTATAAAGGTTGCACATAATTATATAGCTGAGCCATAAACTGGTGGCAAATTTTCAGATGGACAAAGTGAAAAGGAAAAGATTATTTTACAGTTTTTCTATCAGGGGAATGATGAAACTTATATGACTCCTAGGTTTCTGGTCATGATGGTTTGTGCACATGCGTGCGCACACACATTTCTTAAGCTATCAGAAGCATTTCCTAGTGCTAAATTAAGAAATTTCTCTTATGTAGCTTCACACAGGGACCACTAAGAAATAAAATGAGACAATACTTTTTTCTTTTTTTTGAGTTGGAGTTTCACTCTGTCACTCAGGCTTGACTACACTGGCATACTCAAGGTTACCACAGTCTTGACCTCTTGGGCTCAGGCCATCCTTTCGCCTCAGTCTCCTGAGTAGCTAGCACTACAGGCACATGCTACCATGCTTGGCTAATTTTTTGATTTGCTGTAGAGATTAGGCCTCACCAAGTCGCTCAGGTTGGTCTCGAACCCCTGGGCTCAGGCAGTCCTCTCACCTCTGCTTCCCAAAGTGCTGGGATTACAGGCATGAGCCACCACGCCCAGCTGAGACAATACTTTCAACAGCACCCCAAAGCAAATATTATCAGGTTTTATATAAATGTTGGAGTCAGACCTTGGAGGAAAGTATTTAGTCTTCAAATCTGAACCTATTTACTATGTAGCCTATACTACAGCAATTCACTAGGATAGATTGCTATAATGCAAGCTGCTAATAAATAAGCACTGGTGACTTAGTTACTATCAAAATAGGTACGTCTGGAGTTTCAAGTCTTTCAAATTGGAAGAGACTTCATCAATCTCATCATCTCATTTTAGGGAAAACAAAACAAAACAAAACATAATACATGCTAGGGGTGGTGGCTCATGCCTGTAATCCCAGCAATTTGGAGAGACCAAGGTAGAAGGATACTTGAGCCCAGGAAGTCAAGACCAGCCTAAGCAACACAGTGACACACTGTCTCAACAACAACAACAAAAAGCCAGGTCATAGCACTCCAGCCTGGGTAACAGAGCCAGATTGACTTAAAAAAAAAAAAAAAAGAAAGAAAGAAAAGAAAAGAAGAAGAAACAAATAAATAAAATATAATTAAATATCTTCATGTGGAAAAAAATATATATGCAAGTTAATTCCTATCCAGTTTAAAAAGATGTCTTAACAAAACCCAGTCAATCTGACAAAATATTTTTTTTTTAGGATGCTACTGATGTCAATAATGGAATTCCAGGAACATTTAAAAATAATTCCCAGGAATCAGAAGCAGAAGAAAAGGAAAACAAAAGCCAGTAGCAAGCCCTCCTGCACTGCCACTAATTTACTGGAGTGAAAAAGGGTCAAGATCAAGACAGAAAAACTGGGAGAAATCATGAAGAAAAAGAAAATGAAGAGTTAATCTAGGGATGACATTTCCTGCGACTGCTCAAACTACGTAACTTCGTAACTACAAGTTTCAAGTCTATGACAAATTTTTATTTAATTCTGTACATGAAGTGAAAAATTAATAATTTCTAAATTTCTAATTAACCACCAATTTCTAATTCCAGGATGAGCTAGAAAAGACCTAAGCTAGTAATACATAACTACATGTACCAATAACATTTAAAGAGGCCCCAGTTCACATGGCTAGAACTAAGAAACACTGCTAAAATGATACTCTGAATCTCACTTTCAGGGTCCTGACATCGTAGCTTCTGAAAAAATACAAGATTGGTTTTGGATATTGTTCAAAATGGGTTTGCTGCTAAGTCCTGGAAAGAGTCTTTAGAATACAATCTTACCTAAAATGAGTCCTGCATTATGAACCCAGGAGATAGAATTAGAGAGACTCCAGCTTGCCCTCTCTCTCTCTTAAAAAAAAAAAAAAAAGGAACAATGAACATTTGTATACCTAACCCTGAATTGTACCCCCACATCTTTAAAATAAAAAAAATAAAAAAAAGGAAAGAAAAATAAAGGTGAGAAGATCTGAGTAAATGAAAATTTTATATAAATATGTAGGTATATCACACAGACATCTAACATGAAATGAACATCAAATTAATATTCTTGGGTATCTCGAAATGGAGAAAATTTCACTTCTCATTTGGCATAAGCTAACTCTTGTTTTGAAAAGATAAACATTTATTAATAATACTCATGTGCAAATACACTTACATTAAGAAGAAAAAATGTTACTTTGGATCTATAATGCTGCAGCCTTTCAGTTTGGATGCTAGTTGATCTTAATGAGAGAAATTATTTGATTCAAGTATCAACCAAATAGGAATTAAGATGAACATAAATGCATAAAAACAAAATTAACTGTATATGGCAAGTGCATGCCTTATAGCACCTGTCCTTACATGTAGAAAAGAACATCAGCCTTTGACTGATTATTTCTTTTTGACATGATTTATCACCCGGTATTCTTTAAACTTGATAAAGCAAATTAATCTTTGATTGCAGGCGGCACTGGAGGTTGCCATTAGTCATGTAGTTTGGTGAGGTTCCTTGTGTTTCATTTACCAGGCACACAGAAAGAGAGCCCAGAAGCAATTGCCTCAGCTTTGACTTCTTTCCCAATCCACCCAGGAGAAATGATCAAAGAATTCAATATACGGTATTTTAAATTACTTCTATAGAACTGACCAACAAGGAGGAAAAAAAAGAATTTTCTCCTTATTTTTATAATTATTTTTTAACCACAGACAAAGGAATACTTGTAACTTGTGATTTCAACATTAAAAACTCAGAGATTTTTGTTTCTTTGTTGTAAGGAGAGGGATAGGGGTGCAGTAATTAAGAATTACAATTTTTAAAACCACTATCTTAAGAAAGGGCACTTAGGAATTGACTATGCAGGAATATAGAAACAGGAAACGGATATCCAATACTGAAAATATTCTAATAGGCTCAGGTACCAAGATGCTCCAGTTTATCAAAATTGTTTTTATCTTTCCAAAATACTGACAAAGAAATATTTTCTAGATTAGTAAACAACTCATCCTATAGTATTATCTAATTTTTGCTTTAAAAAAATCAGTACATGATAGAAAATCTCTCATGACTTTTAAAACTTATTCTTTTTGAGGTTTCTTATTTTGTAATTTAACATTCAAAGAACATTACATTACTCTAACACTTACCATTACTCATCCTAATATCTTAGTGTGCAAAAGAAAAAGATTTATCTGGTGAGATAATTACTAGGGAACAATGTCTGAGGTAGAACTTAGGGCTTTCTGCTTATGATCCTTTACTTAACTGACAATGCCTACCAAAGACCATTTCCCACAATTTTGAAAACACAAATTTTTCTACTATGCCACCATTAACAAATTACTTCATATATAATCTGATTTTTTCAACATCAAATTTCTTCATCTAGCCTTAAGTATAAGATTAAAAATTTGATCTCCAAGAAAGATGACAAACGATTTCTATTAGGCTAAATATTATATTTTCTAAAATTGCTGGGAAAACAATTTGAACAGACTGCTTGAGAACTTAATCATCCCCCAATATTTATGATAGTCTCAATTTTCAACTGAACTAACTAGTCTGCAAGTAAGACATTTTTACACCTAATGGGGAGGAAGAGTTCAACGTACAGTCTGCACCCATATTTTAAAAACAATTTATTCTTTTAAAAAAGGAATCCAAAGAATACATACATTAAGCATTAAATATCAAATTCCACTTAGGACTTATTCAGTAAGTTTTCCTTTTCAAAAAATAATATTTTATTAAAATTAACTGACTAAGGTAGACTTAACATCAATGTTTCAAGCATTTAATTTTAGGTGATACCATCTGTTCACAGAGTAAAACTCAGATGAGCAAATAAATACAGTAAAAATGTATACTTAAAAGAACTTTTACTTCTTTTTGAAATTTTTTAAATTATAAAGATGTGGGGTACAATTCAGGGTTAGATATACAAACGTTGATTATGCAGGTACATTGATGAGGTGTGTCCCTCCCTCCCGTAGCAGTTTCCCACTACTGACAATCCTTTTCCAATAGTATTATAATTATTCAAGGTAAAAAAAACTTTTTCTTAAATGAAAGGTAAAAGCAGTTCCTAATGCATTACGATACATGGAAAAAACTTAAAAGTTCAAGTACAACAAAGCTCTTTTTCAAAATAAGGACTGTTAATGTTCGTATTCCAATGTTTGATAAATCACACTCACTAGACTCCTGGTCATACACAAAGGGTTAAATACAATAGCTAGGTTTCTGTCAATTTTTCTGTCATCTCCATATGAACTGAAAATTCTGGATTGCCTATGCAGACACAGATTTAGCAATTCCATGATCTTTATAAGCATTTATGAAAGTAGTTTCATGAAAATGTAATTTCCTTAAAACAATCCTCTATTTTCTCTTAGTATATTTGAAAGTCTGTTTAAACTACATTTGTATAAATAAATTATAAAAACTTAGGAATACATCTTTATGTAATGATTACTTAAAATGCATAAACATGGCACATACTGTCACTAATTGCAAACAAAATATATCAATAGTTTTGGAATTATTTACAGAAACTTAAAGTGATTTACCTATTAAGTATAATATTCATATCAGAGTTCTAAAAACTATATTATCTCCTATAAGCAAATAATATCAGCTATAAGCAAACAAAAAGTGTAACTCTATTATTTTTAAAAAACATACATATATAAATCTATATTATTATTTCAATATTTTAGTTTATTAAAAGGAAAAACTTTGATTAGTCTCATGAGTTATTTAATAATAATTTAGTTGAAACATTTTCTTCTGGAATCATCATAAATTATTAATAGTTTAGAAAAATCAGAGTACATGAGGAGAGTTGGAAAATTATCAGTACAGGGTGATTGAAAGAACTTCAAATACACTATATTCAAATAAATTTTAGTTTTGTTCTTGCAGATGATGCAAAGAGAAGTCAGAAAAACAACTTGCTCCATAACAAGGATTTAAGTCTGTCTTCCTTTCCTCCTTCTCTCTTCCCCTCCCTAACCTTCTCCCTGTCTTTGGTAGAGGGCAGGGTGGAAGAATAAAGAAGGCCATCACAGGAAAAAGTAAATTCAGTAGGACAATTAAAAGTATCTTTCCCTTTTTAACAACTTTACTTGTAACTTGCATGTTTATTCAAAGCAGGTTCACATGTAAGAATTTACTATTTATATACAAACATACACTTACTGCTTGGCTCCATTGAGAAACTATATATTTCATCTATTGAACATTAGCAAAAAATTACATGTGTTTATCATCTGGATTATTCTCGGATTAATAGAGATAAATGACAAAACATAATCAGTAGCAGCTCTGCAACTTAATCATTGCATCTGAGCTATAGGAAGCACTTAATTACTCTCATTTACTAGGTTCAATCTAATGAGAAGGCATTAGCCAAATGAAAAGAATGCAGTACAAACAAACAAAATAGTTATACCATCATTAAAAAGAAACTCTGACAGTGCAGGTGACAGCATAGGCAGGATAAATTACCATAATGTTCTAAATGCTGAGCTGTCAGCATGCTAATGCCATGATCAGATACCCTGGGAATCTCTGCACTATAGCTGTCAGAAACAGGTATCATAAATCACCTCTCTCTACTGTACTGCTCATTATCACAGCTATACTATACATGTTTTTCAGCACTCTCCACTACAAATCTGAAGGCAATACTTATTCTTATGAGTGGGTCTGTTTACTCTTGCAGACATTGTAGACTATCCTTGCCTAATAAATGGATACTTTATTTTGCAATAATGAACTACTGGATCTTAGAACATGATAGGCCCCTGCTTTTAATTCATAAACCATTTGAATGAACAGACTGCAAAACAGCACATTTTCCCAAGCTGTACAATACAGTAGTTGTGAGCTAGATAAATTAACATTATTCCATTTAAAGGAATACCATTTTTTGCAAGCCATTCCTGGATCTGGGAACACTAGTAGCAGATACAAATTAGAACCACTTTTAATGCCTTGAAACCTTTAAGACTTAATCTTAATATTTTAAAGGAAAATTTTATATTTGATAGGGAAAAAGAATTAAGATTTTTGAGAGTTCATAATCTCTTAATCCCTACAATATCTTGGGTGTTAAGTATTATTCCAACTTTAGAGATGAGAAAGACAAAGATCTACAAGTGAGAAATTTGCCCAAAGGTTACTAAGTGATAGAACCATGTCTGAATCCTACTCTGACTAACAGAAAAGTTCACACTCTTATCACCAGTAGAATTAACAAAAAGAAATTTGAAGATGAAAGTCTACCAACATATGAAACACAACAGATTTCTCAAAAAATTGTATACATATAAATATCCATACTATAATTCTAGTACAAATAAAATGCTACCACACTGCTAATTTTCATTCACCAAAATAATAGCTAGAAGAGAAACTAACGTTTCATCTTCACAATGTAACTTGTGATACAATTGCAGAAAGGTAGCAGTGGATTTGATGATGTATCTGTTTTCTCCAAGTGCTTCTTACTAAAAAGCACAATATATTTCAAAAAATAAATGGTGTTTCCACAGACATACAAAAGTATTTTTAAAGTATTTTAATTTAGCATTAGTTTCTAAATATGAGAAAAAGAAGAAACTATTATGGTTAGGAAGAAAAGTGCAATTTCCAAAGAAAATGAAAATGATGAATTACATTTTCTTATAATCTGTTTGCAGTTTCTCCTGTGCTTATTCCAAGAAAGGAACAGTCTTTCTTACTGACTCGTGATTTGGTGGATGGTAAGTGATGTGAGAGGGTGTGTTCCAAGAATTGTTTTAATGTTCTTATGCAAAGTACAATTTAGTTATGTGTTGAAAGCTCATTCAGTTTTACTCCAACAATGAGTAAATTCTGTTGTAACCAGAATATTTATCAATATAAATTTAAGTTCTTTGCTGATTTACATACACACCACAGGCCATGATTCTTCTTTTAAAAAGTAGAGCCCTGACACCAAACAGATTTGATAAATGTTCATTTCCTTTCCTCATGTGGCACAAATTAGTTTCATTATTTTTGTAGAATTCTGACCCTTTTCTGGCTCTAATACTACTCATATTATTCTGAAACATAATAACATGATAACATGCCTCACTTCTGGGGTACTACCACATCCACAGCACTCTGCACATCATAAGATAAAAACTCCACAAACCCAGAGGGTGGATTTGAATCCAGGTCAGTCTGGGAAAAGCTTGCATGGTATTCTAGCAAGGTACAACGTCTTCTGCCAAGAACAGCTAGGCTTATAGCATTATGTTTCTCTACCCACTCCTCCCTCTTTCTTCTTCACCATGAGGTTAATGTTTTAAAAAACTGTAAGATATAGAGCAAGCTCTGTGCTAGAGAATTAAGGGGGGAAGTGTGGAGTGTGTGTGTGTGCATGTGTGAGAGAGAAAGAGGGGTGACACAGTGCCTGTCTTTGAGGAGTCACCCGCTAAAGTAGGAACTTCATCTCTTCAACTGAATTATAAACTCATTGAGGGCAGGGCCAGGACTAATTTATTTATGTTGGTCTTCTTCACAAACATTCAATAAATACCCATTGAAAGAATAAGTAAGCAAATATGATATTCACTGCCATTCATGAATTTAGAGGTCAGATTTTCATCATTGCAATTCATATTCTAACTTTTTTGGGGGAAAGTTTTGACTCTTTTTCTTTACCAATACATAATTGTACACATTTATGAGGTATGTGTGATATTCTGATACGTGCATATAGTATGCAATGATCAAATCAGGATATTTAGGATATCCATCATCTCAATCATTTATCATTTCTTTGTGCTGAAAACATTTCAAATCTTCTCTTCTAGCTACCTGAATTATTAATATACAATAAATTGTTGATAGCTATAGTCACCCTACTGTATTAGCAAACACTAGACTTTATTCCTCTATCTAACTGTTTATTTGTACCCATTAACCATCCTCTCTTCATCTGCCTCCTTCCTCTGCCTCACCTTACAGTTTCTGGGAACCATCATTCTACTCTCCACCTCTGTAAGATCAACATATTTAGCTCCCATATGTGACATTTGACTTTCTGTGTCTGCTTATTTCACTTAACATAATGACATTCTGGTCAATCCACGTTGTTTCAACATTATTTCATTCTTTTTTTATGGCTGAATAGTACTCCATTGTGCATAACACCACATTTTCTTTATCTATTCATCCACTGTTGAACACTTAGGTTGATCTTGTAGCTTGCTTATTATAAGCAAGAAGTTGCAGTTATCTCTTTGCCATACTGATTTCCTTTTCTTCGGATAAATCTCCAGTAAGACTGCTGGATCATATTATAGTTCAATTTTTAGTTTTCTGAGAAACTTCCATACTGTTTTCCATAATAGCTGTACTAATTTACATTCTCACAGTGTATAAGAGTTCCCCTTTTCCCACATCTTTGCCAGCATCTGTTTATTTTTGGTCTTTTTGATAATAGCCATTCTAGCAAGGATAAAATAACATCTTATGGTTTTGATGTGGATTTCTCTAAGGACTGGGGAGGTTGAATATTTTTTCATAAACCTGTCTGTATGTCTTCTTTTGAGAAATGGCTATCTTTCAGATCCTTTACTCACTTTTTACATGGGGTAGTTTGTAGGGTTTTTGTTTGTTTGTTTATTTTTGCTGTTGTTTGTGCTCCTTGTATATTCTGGATATTAGTCACCTGTCAGACAAATAGTTTGCATATATTTTCTCCCGTTCTCCAGGTTGCTTCATCCTTGTCTTGCTCCAATTGTAAGAGAAAAAGCTTTCAGCTTTCCCTCATTCAGTATGATGTTAGCTGTGAGCTTGTTATATATTGTCTTTAATATGTTGAGGTGTGTTCCTTCTATGACTAATTTACTGAGAATTTTGGTCATGAGGAGATGTTGAATTTTATTAAATGCTTTTTCTGCATCTATTAAGATGATTATATAGTTTTGTCCTTCATTCAGTTGATGTATCACATTTATTGATTTAAGTATGTTGAACTATCCTTACATCCCATTTGATTATGTTGCATTATCTTTGTGATGTGCTGTTAGATTCAGGTTTCCAGTATATCACTGAGGATTTCCGCATCCATGTTCATCAGGGAAATTGAATTGTAGTTTTCTAGTATTCTTGTCTGGTTTTGCTATCAAGATAATGCTGACTTCAAAAAATGAGTTAGGAAGAATACCTCCCTCTTCAATTTTCTGAAATATGTTGTGAGGAACTAGTGTTAATTCTTTTTTTATAAATTTGTTAAAATTCAGTTGTAAAGCCAGTCCTGGGCTTTTCTTTGTCGGGAGACTTTTTATTACTGATTCAATCTTGTTACTCGTTATTAGTCTGTTCAGGTTTTATGCTTTATCTTGGGTCAAACTTGGTAGGTTGTATATGTACAGAAATTTATCTATTCTAAGTTTTCCCATTTTGTTAAGTGTATAGTTGTTCACAATAGTCTCTAATGATCCTTGGTATTTCTGTGTTATCAGTTGATGTCGCCTTTCTGAATTTATTTATTTGGGTCCTTTGTTAGTCTAACTAGCAGTTTATCAATTACGTTTACCTTTTCAGAAAACCAACTTTTTGTTTCATTTGTATTTTGTGCCTTTATTTTAGATCTATTTTGTTTACTTCTGCTTTGATCTTTATTATTTCTGTCCTTCTACTAATTTGGGGTTTGGTTTGTTCTTGCTTTTGTAGTTCCTTGATGTCCATTATTAGGTTGTTTGAAATCTCTCTCTCTACTTTCTGATGTAGGCATTTATTGCTACTGCTCTCTAGGTCTAATACATTTGCTATATATATCTGGGTGCTCCAGTGTTGGGTGTATGTATACTTACAACTGTTACAATTCTTGCTGTATTTGATCCCTTTATCATTTTATAATGACCTTCTTTGTCACTTGTTTTTTGACTTAAAGTTTATTTTGGCTGATATAGGTATAACTACTCCTGCATGCTTTTGGTTTTTGTATACCTGGAATACCTTTCTCCATGTGTGTTTACAAGTGAAGTGAGTTTCTTATAGGAAGCATATAGTTGGGCCTTATTTTTATATCCAGTTAGTCTGTATCTTTTAATTAAGAAATTTAAACAGGTTTTTTTTTTTTCTTTCTGTACTTTGAATATATTATCCATTCTCTCCTGGTCTGTAAGAGTTTTGCTGAGAAATCTGCTGTGAGTCTGATGAGGATTCCCTTATATATGCCTGGATACTTTTCTTGTTTTTAGAATTTTCTTTTTGTTTTTGACTTTTGACAGTTTGACCATAATTTGCCTTGAAGAAGTCCTTCCTGGGTGAATCTATTTGGGGATCTTTGAAGTCCCTATATCGGAAGTCTGTATCTCTTGCAAGATTGGGAAAGTTTTCAGCTAATATTTCATTAAATAAGTTTTCTGCGACTTTGCCCATCTCTTCCCTTTCCAAAAATTATAAACTTGGAATATTTGGTCACTTTATGGTATTCCACATGTTATGTAGGCTTTCTCATTCAATTTTTTTTCTCTGCCTGTGTTATTTCTAACAACCTGTCTTCAAGTTCAAAAATCCTTCATTCATTGAACTTTCCAAGTCGAGGTGTTTTTTTTTGTTTTTTTGTTTTGGTGTTGTTCTTTTTTATGCTATGTATTTGGTAAATTTCTTATCCAGATCATGAATTGTTTTCCAGATTTCTTGGTACTGTTTACCTGTGTTCTCTTACATCTTACTGAGTTTCTTAATGTCATTATTTTGAATTCTTTTTCAGGCATTTTATAGATTTTCCTTTCTTTGGGAGCTACTTTTGGAGAATTATTGTGGTCCTTTGGAGTTACCATGTTTTCATGTTTCTTATATTCTTATGTTGATAGCTACACATCTTTGCTGGCACTGCTGGGAATGGGGACACCAGGTAGGTTAGTTACTGGGTACCTGGTGGTAGCAGGCTGGGTGTGATGGTCCTTGGGCCCATGGACAGTGTACACAGGTGCCAACAGTGGCAAGTATTGATGGGCTAGTCCTCAGGTCTCTAGGTAGTGTGTTTGGGTACTGGTGGTGGCCAGCAGGTGGGTTGTCCCCCACAACTCTCCCCCCCCACCCCCAGGCAATGTCTGTGACACCAGCAGTGTCAGTAGTCACTCAGGAATGGGGGAGTGGTGCAGACAAGTGCCAGCAGGGGTGATGGCAGGACAGTTCCTAGTAGGTGTGTATGCATGCCAGCGTGCAGGACAGACCTATCCCCAGGCTCCCAGAGAGTACCTGTGGGGAATGGCAATGGTAATGTACCTGTACCAGAGAGTACCTGTGGGGAATGGAATGGCAATGCTCAGGCCCCTGGATGATGTACATGAGAGCTAACTGCAGTGGGTGGGGTGGGTCACTCTTAGGGTCCCTGAAGCCAAGTGCAGGTGCATGGCATTCCTGGCTCTGGAGGGAGCAGGGTTGCTGTCTGTGGTCATGCCACTGGGAAGGTGGTTTTTAGGCTCTGGGAGGGGCATACTTCGGATTGCTTTGTCTCAGGGGCAACCCTCCTGGTGTGTTGCACCACCTGTTCCATATGATGTAGAAGACTACATCGACTAGAGTGCTGGAAATCTGGCTGCATTGCTGGGTCCAGCCAGGGTCATGATGCTGAAGCCCTATGAGTAGATGTGGGGAGAATGCCAGCAGAGCTCTAGGTATGTAGGGATGCAAAGGCTACTGGGACCCAGGGCAGGATATAGTTTAGTAGTGGCTGGGCTCTCAAAATGGCACCATGCTACAGTTGCCTAGGGGTATGTAGGACCCAGTTCAAACTCCTTCTCTGGAACAATGCCATTACCTTGACTTCCTATACTAATCTCAGAGCCTGCAAAGGCCAAGGGGTATTCTTGGGCTAGGACTACAGGAGACCATGGTGGGAACATGTACTCTTAGGGAACCCCTCGCTTACTGTTTTCCTGCAATGCAGAGTTCATGCTGACTCTGAGCCATTCATGAGTAGGCCAGATGCTTCACTTCCCTCTCCCACACTTCAGAGATTCCCTGTCCTGCTGGATTCCAGTGTTCTCTTAGAAGCTCTATTCAACATGTAGTTTTCTACTCGCGGTTTTGGAAGAGGCAAGTGGAGGGTTCCTCTAGTCAGTCATCTTGAAGTCCCACACTCAAAGCCCATTTTCACTGTTTTTCTTGAAATTCACACTAGATGTCAGCTAGATAACTGACTAGAAATGCCTCGTGTTAGCTTCCCCAACAAGAAAGGACCAAGGCAACAAATAAACAGGTAAGTGTTGACTGGAATGATCAAGGGAAAATGCAGCAGGGGAGTGGAAACAGGAAAGAACAGGAAGGCAGTTGGCCCATGCAGCCTTGTCTTCCCTGCCTGGATCAAATCTGCCTGGAGTCACGAAGGAGCTCCCATTGTGGGGAAAATGTTAGCAGAAAAACCCCACAAGCATCCACTGTCAGTGCAAACAACTGCATCCTTACTACAGGAAAATCCCATAGTTCTTGTAAGCCCTGAGTCCAATATGGAGCAATGCCAGGAATTTACACAGCATGGCACCATCTTGAGAACAGAGCCATCTCCAGAGCGCGCCCTTTTCTGGGGGTCAGTAGCACTGCAGATCTGCAGACCTGGGGCTCCATTTTCATTCCATAAGCCCACATCAGTGGCTGAAAACCATAAGTCCAGTTACATGGTGCCTGGACAAAGGACTGGCTATGACTCTGGTCTTGCACAGCAGGGAAACAACCTCCCGGGAAACAACCTCCCATTACTCTCACTTCCATATGGAAGAACAGTCTGGCATCCCACCCAAAGTGAACCTGCCCTTGAACAGGACAGACTTTTGCTTGCCCTCTCTCGAGTAGGAGAGGCCACCAAGCCTTCATGCAGCTGACATGCTTCTGATGTGGCAGAATGGCTAATAGCTCATGCCTAGAACCTGAAACAGTCCACAGTGCCAATCCCCTACAGACAAGGCCCTGGCCTGTCCAATGGCCCTGTGCCCATAATCAGAGTCAAAGAAACAGTTCTGCAGGCTGCCCATGGCTGATATGCCCCCAGGTCAGCTGGGCAAATATAAACCAGCATCCAAGGGCTAAAAAGTGGGCCACCTCCAGCAAACATGCTCCCAGGCCAGCTGAACAGTTTTGCGCCTGAATCCCAGGGCTGAGTAGCAGCCTTGGGGTCCACCATGGCAGATACATCCACAGGCTAGCCAAAACAACCCAGTGGACCATATCCAGCAGACATGCCCCCCAGGTCAGCTGAGCAGCCATTGCGACTTGGGCCTGAGAAACAGTCTCGTGAGTTCCCAAGCAGACATGCCCCATGTTGACCAAGCACCTTTATATATGCACCTTAGGCCTGAGAAACAGCCCTCAGGGCTACCCCCCAGTAGACATGTACCCATGCCAACTGAAAAGCCATACAACTGCACAGCGGGTATGAGAAACAGACCCATGGGCTGCCCTGGTGGGCATGTCCCCCAGTCTCTTCAACAAACACTGCTGGGAAAACTGAATATCCATACACAGAATAATAAAATGAGCTGCTAACTCCTTGCCCGATACAAAAATAAACTCAAAGCGGATCAAAGATTTAATTGAAAGACCTGAAGCTATAAAACTACTAGAAGAAAACATAGGGGAAACACTTTAGAACATTGGTCTGGAAACTCAAAAACACAGGCAACAAAAGCAAAGATAAATAAATGGAATGATCTCAAAGTAAGTACCATCTGCATAGTAAACAATCAACAGACTGAAAAGACAACCTACAATATGGGGACAATATTTGTGAACTATTCATACACCAGGGGATTAATATCTAAAATATACAAGGAACTCAAACATCACAATTGCAAAATTTAAAAAAAAATCAAACTAGAAAATGGCCAAATTTCAAAAGAAGACATACAAATGGCCAAACAAATATATTTTTTAAATGTTCAACATGACTAATCATCAGGAAAATACAAATTAAAACCACAATGAAGTATCCTCTCAACCCCATTTTTTATAATGGCAATTATAAAAAAGACCCCCAGAAATGCTGGTGGAGATGCAGAGAAAAGAAACTCTTCCACTGCTTGTGGAAACGTAAACTAGTACAGCCACTCTGGAGAACAGTATGGACGTTTCTCAAAAAGCTAAAGAAAGGAACTACCATATGATCTAACAATCCCATTCATGGGAATTTGTCCAAAGGAAAGGAAGTCAGTGTATTAAAGAGACATATATGACTAGGCCCCCATGTTTACTGCAACACTATTCACAATAGCCAAAATACAGAATCAACCTGGGTTTCCAACAACAAATGAAAGGATAAAGAACATGTGATATACTCACAATGGAATACTACTGAGCCATAAACAAGAATGAAATCCTGTCATTCATGGTAACATGTATGGAATTACAGGCCATTATGTTAAGTGAAATAAACCAGGAATGGAACATTAAACACTACATGTTCTCACACATATGTGGAATTTAAGAAAGAGTTGGTTTTGTAAAAAAGCAGAGGGGAAGGGAATGAGGGTTTTAAAAACTACCTGTTGGGTAAAATGTTTCATTATTTAGGGAATGGGGCCATCAGTATGTAATATGCCCTTGTAACAAACATGCACCTGTACCCACTGAATCTGAAATAAAGAAAAAAGAAAAGTAGCAAAAAGTAGAATATAAAATACTAGAGGCTGTGAAAGGTAGAGAAAAGAGGGAAATAGGAAGAGATTTGTTAATGGATATAAAATTACAGCTGGATAAGAAGAATAAGTTCTAGGGTTCTATAGTACTGTATGATGGCTATCACTAACAATAATATATCATATAATTTCAAATAGTTGGAGAGATAGTACATGGTCCCCAATACAAATAAACGATAAATGTTTCAGATGATGGATGTGTTAATAACCCTGATCTGATCACTATACATTATATGTATCCCATCATCACTGTATACAATTATTATGTGTTAAATTAAAAAAAATTTAATGGAGAACAATAAGAATTGAAGAGAAAAAAAAGAAATTCACAGGGTAGTGAGACAGTGTTCAGGATTCTGGCCATTACACCAGTGTTATTAACGTTTTAATTCCCATGATTGTAAGTCTTCTCCTCCTCCTTCCCCCATCCACCACCATTTTGATGAACATAAAGTTCTCAAATTATCCCAGAGACTTTCTAAGTTCCTCTTAGTAGAAAGATTGGGGACAGGGGCAGTGGGGTAGGACAACATGCCCCTCGTCCAGAGAAAATTGACAGTATCTTCAACAGTCAAGAAGATTTTATTGAGTTTTTCTTTCAATAATACCTGGTGTTCCACAAAACAGCAATATGATATTGAATACTTTTCTAACTATATCTCCTTCATCCTGTAAGAAACAGTAATTCCAAAGAGATGTTAAATTTACTTGTATTTAATTCTCTCTGTAAGTTCATAAAACTGATCATTAATTCACATGATATTTAAACATTAATATTAACCACAATTTCATTAAATTGTACCTCTTCATGTCCATCTTTACTGGACCCTAGAAACTATATAATCTGAATGGTTAGGCCTGAATTCAGGTTAGCTTGACACTGTGCACCTCAAAAGATGTTATCTAAGGCCGTAAGCTGTGGTGGCTACCTACTCCTGTAATCCTGGCATTTTGGCAGGCTAAGGCAGAAGGATCATTTGGGCCCAGGAGTTCAGACCAAACTAGGCAACACAGAAAGACCTCATCTGTACAAAAAAAATTAAAAAATCAAATTTAGTTGAGTGTGGTGGAGCCGGCCTGTAGTACCAGCTGCTCAAGACGCTAGGGTAGAAGTATCACCTGAGGCTAGGAGGTTGAGGTTGCAGTGAGCTGTGATTGTGCCATTGCAGAATCACAATGTGACAGAATGAGATCCTGACACTTTTAGTAGCAAAATTTTTACTAGCAGATTTTAAGAAATTTTCAACTTTGTTCCTGGGCAAACTGTCATCTATTACTTCCAGGCTAATAATATTCACCATGCAGGAGTCCCAACTCTCCCCACCCATGAAATACCAGTAATGTAATGCTCGTTGGAATACTGTTAGGTTGTATATTAAGTAAGTGTATAAGTAAGGCAGACCTAAAGCACTTCTAGCTACAAAAATTTAAACTGAGATAATCTCTTGTAGCATAAATGGTATATATCCACTGTAACATTTGGATATGGAATCTAGTTATTTAAAATCTACACCTAGATGCGCCATGATTTTCTGGGATATTTAGGATTCTGTTCCTTTTTGATGATCACATGTACAAAATCAACTAGGCAATCAACTTTGTCTTACAGTGAACACTCTCCTATATCCACTATGTAAGTAGACAATATTTTCTCATTCTATCTAGAGAAAGAGAAAGAACATTAGTCATTGTTTTACAAGAAAGATTATTATTGTATTAGATCTCAATAATTTCCATTTTATACTGAGAGTAGAATTCAGTTACTAATTATACTCATATCAAATAGGCGACAACTTATTAATATAGAATCAATGATAATCATCATTCAAGAATTTTCAAAATGTTATTTTTGAAAAGTTTTTTAAAAATCTTTTTTTCTTTTTCTTTTTTTTTTTTTTTTTGAGTCCGGCTCTCATTCTATCACCCAGGTTGGAGGGCAGTGGCACAATTACAGGTCACCGCAGACTTGACCTCCTGGGCTCAGTCAATCCTTCTGCCTCAGTCTCCTGAGTTAAGTAGCTAGGACTGTACTGTGTCACCATACCCAGCTAATTTTTTGTTTTATGTAGAGATGAGCTCTCGTTATGTTGCCTAGGTTAAAAATATCTTTTTTTTTTTCATTTTCTATCTCCCCTATCTAACATAATATTTTAAAGAACCAAGACCACATCAGGTACTTAAGCACTGGGTCTGGCATATAATTAGTAACTGCTTAAGTGAAAGAAAAAAAAAAAAGTTCTGTTAAAAACCATCTAGTATGTCTGTACTCTAAAGTGCTGCAAAATAGACAATATACACACATTATATTAGAAATATTCAATCATTTCATTATGTAAGAAAGAAAACAGAATTGTCACTTCTGGTGACTGGATAAACTTTTGGAGGTGGTGCTATACTAGCTGTCATACCAGTAACATACTGAAATATAAACATTCACATACCACCTGCTTTAATTATAAAGTCATTCTTGCTATGTCTTTCAAGAAAATTAATTTTGGAACTGACTCAAGTATACCAGAATATGATACCGTGGTATTTTGTAATTATAAGCCCTTGGAGCATGCAAACAGGGTCAAAGAACATACAAAGGTCTCAAATACTACTGCTAACAATTTTGACAACTTGCAAAAAGTGCTATTCTTAACAGAACAGCTGGACTGTCTGAAATTGGAAGGTCAGCTTAAAAGATCTAAACAGTGTAGAGTAGTAGTTCTCAAGTTTTTTGGTCTATGGAACTTTTTATACTTTAAATAATTATTGAAGAACCCAATGTTTACATAGGTTATATCTTTCAATATTTACCAAATTAGAAAACATCCTCAGCAAGAGAAAAAAAGCAGGAGGATCACACTTCCAGGCAGTAAATTTTATTATACGGTTACAGTAATCAAAACAGCCTGGTATTGGTGTAAGAATAGGCAATATAGACCAATAGAACAGGATAGAGATTCCAGAATAAAAACATCAATTTCTCAACCAACTCATCTTTGACAAAGACTCCATCATCAACCACTGGGGAGAGGAGAGCCTATTCAATAAATGGTGCTGGGAAAACTAGCTGACCACATGCAGAAGATTAAAACAAGACCCTTACCTATCACCATACACAAAAATCAACTCTAAAGGGATCAAAGACCTAAACATAAAACCTCAAACTATAAGAACCTTAGAAAATGCAGGAAACACCCCTATAGAAATTGGAACTGACAACCAGTCCCTGATCAAAACCCCAAATGCTCATGTCATAAGAGATAAAATAGACAAGTGGGACCTCATCAAACTGACAAGCTTCTGCAAAGCAAAAGAAACTATCAAGAGAGTTGGGAGACAGCCCACAGAATGGGAAAAAATACTTGCCAACTGGATATCTGACAAAGGCCTAACATCCAGGATCTACAAGGAACTCAAACGTGCTGAAAAGAAAAAACCAAATATCCCTATTAAGAAGTGGGCAAAAGATATGAATAGATACTTCTCAAAAGAAGACATATGAGCAGCCAACAGATACATGAAAAAGTGCTCAGCCTCACTCATTAACAAATAAATGCAAATTAAAAACACACTGAGATACCACCTAACTCCAATCAGGATGGCCATCATCACTAACTCAAAAAACAATAAATGTTAGAGAGGATGCAGAGAAAAGGGAACACTTCTACACTGCTGGTGGGAGTGTAAACTAGTACAACTTCTGTGAAAAACAGTGTGGTGATTCCTAAAAGATCTAAAAATCAACCTTCCAAACAACCCGGCAATCCCCATTCTAGGAATACAACCGGAAGAACAAAAACTGCTCTATGAAAAATATACCTGAACATGCGGGTTTATTGCAGCATTAGTCACAATAGCAAAAACATGGAACCAATCATGCTGCCCATCAAAAGAGGACTAGATTTTAAAAATGTGGTACATATACACGATGGAATATTATGCAATCATAAAAGAGGACAAAATTATGAACTTCAAAGCAACTTGGGTAGACTTAAGAGTCTATAATACCCAGAATCAAGTACCATATGTTCTCACTCATAAGTGGATCCTGAACAATTATCATAATACTGTAAGAAAGGGACTGAGAGTAGTGGGAAACTGCCAGGGAAGTGGGGATCAGGTCACACTTCATCAATAAGCGTACCTAATCTCAAACAAGGGATCAAAGTGAGGCCCAAACTTTACCTGTACAATGACCATTTGTATATCTAACTCTGAATTGTACCACACATCTTTTAAAAAATAAATGAAATAGAGAGTGCTGAGTTCCAGGCACCCCACCCCCTACCCTGATCCAACTGAGAGACAAAGGGTGTGACCAGAAAAGGACGAGAAAGAACTCTAAAGAGATCAGTGGCACCAAACCTACATTCTGCTGCACAGAAAGATTGTAAGACGGTGGAAGATAGGTTCCAGTGGGCTCATACACCGATAGGTGGATGTTGGAATTGGCATATAGATTCTGAAGCACAGCTTCCCCCTCAATTAAACCTCAAAATTGCAAAAAGTATAGCCCGCAGCCCACACAACCTCAAAAGTGAACAAAAGCCAGAGGACTCTCATAAGGAAGAACAGGAGATTGCACAAGTGAAGCAAAAGCAACCCCACCCTCCCTGAAAAACAGAATTAAAGAAGGGGAAGGAAAGGAGGAGAGAGAGAGAAATCTACACAAAT
>CAUYQG010040808.1:0-21190 GCA_963574415.1 Tarsius wallacei
CGCCCGGCTAATTTTTTGATTTATTGTAGAGATGAGGTCTCGCTTGCCCAGGCGGGTCTCAAACCCGCGGGCTCAGGCAATCCACTCACCTCAGCCTCCCAAAGGTGCGGGATTACAGGCTGAGCCACCGAGCCCGGCTAAGCACACATTTCTTATACAACTCTAACATGTCACACATCAATAGGCTACACAAATATTTTGAAGAATATGATTATAGGATTCTTCTTGAAGTTTGCAAAATTAAAGATCTAGAACTAGAATTATTCTAGACACTATTACCTTACAAATAATCGTCAAATACTAACACAAGAAAAAATATTTTTTAAAGTTTGTGATTACTGATTTTTAAAATAACATTTCCTTAAGAAACTAAAGTATTTACTTTACAAAACACAACACATAATTTTGAGAGAGAAAGTTATTTTAATACTAAAGGATGAAATGGCCACCAAGGGAAATGGGAATGGGAACTGATAAGAAACTGAAAATCTAAAATCAAACCAATCAGCATAATTATGACACTTTTTTCTCATCTTTGAATACAGGACACATTCAATACATTTAATATCAATTTAAATTTTTAATTTAAAAATGACTCCAGAGGAGATCTTAGTGGCCACCGTGGATTTAATATGGACAAGTTAGAATAGCTAATCTTATAACCCTCTTGTATACTGACTACTCACTCACTCATTAGCTCCCTGCAGTCAACTTGTATTGCACATCTACCACTCACATAGCCGTCTAACCTCTTAGCCACTAGTAATACAAAACAAATAAGGTTAAAAAATGTCTGCCTTTGAGAAGTTTGCAATGGAGAAAGCAGAATTTCAGCACCAAATAAAACCAGTCAGCTATATTACAGATAGGAATGCTGCAGACATGGGAAATCCCAACTGCAGCAGGACATCTGACAAGTTTCTTACTGTGAACAGGGTGACAAAGTGTGACTGACTATGATTCTTAATTGGTTGTACAACAGTATCCACAGAATGTTTATTAATGAACTTCTGGTGCTTTGGAAGGAAGAAAAGAAGTGGTAACATGCCTCAGAGTTGTGGATCTGATCTGCTTTATCCCAGTGTCAATTACCTCAGGAAAAAAATTCAAAGTATGTTTAAAAATTTGCACAAAACAAAATAATTGGCATGAAAATCAGGACTCATAATTATCTTAAAGGGTAAGAGTGTTAAAGAATTCACTACAGAATTTAAAGACAACAAAAGATACAAGCAAGAAAATGTATTCTCTTAGAATTTACTTTCCTAGTCACATGATATGGCAGGTCATTTGGAATGTTCATTATAATTCAGTACTCTGCTTTTTTTGGTCTAAATCTCAGTTCGAACTATTTTTTTATTTTAACTGTTAAACAAGAAAAAGTACATCACAAGATTTAAATTTATCTTAATGTAGACTTTCAATTATATCATTTTCTCTCTATACTCCTGAATGATCAAATTCATTTAATGATCTATAGTCCTAATTCTTCATAGTTTAACTTTTATAATGTGACAGTATCACACATCACTAACACCACTTATCAAACGTCTTTACTAGACATCTCCTGTCACTTGTGCTTGTACCATTACAAATTGCTCCCTGTGGCCAAAAAAAGATATTTATAATTTCTAAACTAGGAAATAGAAAAAAGAATCACCTTTTCAAGGCAGGCAGAGGGAGGCTTAAATATATTCCTTTTTTAACCAAGAAACATGTGACTAAAATACATCTCATCTGTTGCTAGCACAACAGTGTTACATACTAGCTAGTCTATAAACAAAAAATGTTTCCTGCTCCTTTTCTTTCAGATAAAATTAAGCTTAAGAAGCCAGGCTATACCAATTTGACTAAAAAGCATAGTTACTGTTAGGGGTAGTGTTAGAATAAACTATTACAAAAGATTAGAATCCCACATACTACACATCAGCTTTTCCAAACCTACTGCAATTGCTAAATTGTAGTATACGCTATCAAAATGGTTTATATCATTTCATGGAATATATTAGGTTCTACACCTCGGCCAGATTTAAGAAATTAAATAAGCAAAGAAAGTACAGTACCACAGATTTAAAAATTTAACACTTCACCAAGAGAGCTAATTTTCACCCATTCCTTATTATATGAAAGCAGGACATAAATTAATTACTGTACCAGAAAACAGCAAAGAGGACTCCATGTAAAGGCAAAGTAACTACAGATCTTCTACTTACATTCTCAGGGGATTAACAATTTCTGTCCTCAGCAGCTCTTGAGTTTCACTATAATACTCTACGTCATTCTTTTCTTTGGGTCTAAGTAACACAGTGTCCAGAACAGAACTAAAAGCAAATAAGCTGCAAAATAAAAAGAATATTTATCTTCATGCTATAAATATTTTCAAGAAATATACACTAAAAAGAATCAGAAGAGGAGAAAAAGCAAAGTCCAGAGAACAAATATCATATTTTTCATTAACACAGTTACTCAAGACCCCTATGAAGATTCCCATGGTGCAATCATTAGGACCTGGAGATTCCCAGGTTAAGGAGAATACTAATACTGAGAAGGCAAACTACACATCGACAGTGCTCAAGGATAAAAATATGCCTACAGAATATTTAGAAGGAGAACTTCTTTGTAAAAGCTGAAGGAGGGCCTACATCTCTGAGTCAAATTACAAACGGACAACAGAGAAGGAAGTCTGGAAATTACTTGGCAAGGCAAAAACACTACTCAGTATCATTCTTCTATCTCCCCACGTCCCTTTGCAAAGAACTAGATTTCTTTAAATGCTAAAATTATTTATAAATGACTAACAGCAGTAGCTTGCTGGTATCAAAGAAAAAGATCAGGCTAATAAAGATTTTTGTCAGGAAATCTAAAGAATATTATATCAATGTTATAAGGCTAAAAATATTCTGCCAACAAAACGGCCCATACTTGTATTCTTCCCCCTACTGTAAAATGTTAACATCCCATATTAAGTTCCCAATTCTAACCACATGGCTATATAGAGCCAACAGGCTACAATTCATGTGCAATTTCAGCAAGCAATCCTCAGAGCCTAGGATTCAATATTCAGAACCTAAAGATTGTTGCCATTTAAGTTGTTCCACTTTGGAAAAAACTACATACATAAGGGCAACAATGCTTCTACTGAAAATGATTTTTAAAAAATAAAGGAGCTTTATGATTGCCTTTACCAACTAAAACAAATACAGCACATATCAGCCAATGGTTTATTGCAAATTATGTTATCTGCTATGTGCACAAAGACTTCCCAGATACTCTCAGTATATCTGTTTCACCTGAAACAATATTATTAACCTCTTACTCATTATTCACTGCATGACTTTTTATATGATTTTTTTTGGATATAGAAACATGAGACAATACTCAAAAGCTTCCAAGGTATATATTTAATGAAGAGCAAATCTCTCTTTCTTTCCTGACTCCCCATTATCCAGTTTCTCTATTCAGAGGCAGGTGGCAGGCAGTCTCTCTCTCTCTCTCTCTCTCTCTCTCTCTCACACACACACACACACACACACACACACACACACACAACTCATACACACATATATGTCCCTGCCCCCAAGGCATTATCTATGTCTAATGCATTAATTTTAAACTTACCAGAATAAAGTTGAGTCTAAGTAACAAGAATTGTAATGACCCTGGATGCCTTTCTTCTTTCCAATCATAATCTCCAAACCTTCTTTTTCCATTTTTGGTGGAGTATTTTCTTCTACTACTTCACTTAAGTAGCCTCCAAATGCTGAAAAGATTTTTTAAAAGTGAATTTGAACTATTACAGTATGTATTCCCATATATATTTCTTCATTTTAAAATGTTTTGGTATTTTGATGCAAATTTTGTTTCTCAACCTAGAGTTAAAGGTAGGCTTTGGTTAACTGTTATTCAACTGAGCTTGTGAAATTTGCTATGGTTCATTTCCAACCTCATTTCCTTCACAATTTGAAAAACACTTTAGAATATTAAGTAATACGTGAAAAGCATCTGTCTATAAAATATTTTGTTTCCCAAATATTTTATTATTTACCCAAGGAAGCTTCATTTTCAAGTTTGAAAAGAAAACAAACATTCCTAAGTACTATTTCAACATAGCAAAAAATGTTTTTCCTGAAGATGGCTTCCAATTTACACCTGCTGAGCCTCAAGCTGCTTCACCACTATTATCCAAAACCAGAAAGGGACTGTCAGGACACTGCCACCTATCACAAGAGATGAGAAGAGCTGTCCTCCATCAACCAATCTAAAACCACTTCTTAAATTGACGCTGATTTCCAGGTAAGATATGCTTACTGCTGTACTTAAACACTGCATTGAGGGAGAAGTCATTGCCAGAAAGAAGACCACATTTCAATTTCCACCTCCTGTATTGCTGAAAATTACACATCTGTCATCAACAGGAAGAGAAAAATATGTATCACCATTTCTCACTTTTTAGGGCCCACTTTTTCTGACTAATGACTTTTTTTAAGTGTCCCCTCTTAAGATAACTAACTTTCTTATACACCAAGTAACAATTTTTACTGATTTCAAATCTTGATGAGTATTGGCAAGAAAAATACTTAAACACTGTCACTGCCACCTAATGCAAAATGGCATGAGAGTAGAATCAGAATCATTCTAGGTTGGTAAATAAATGAAAAGCATGCAAATACCTAAAGAGTTACAGCGTTCAATCTGATTGGAGACTGGCTGCAGTGACGCAAATCTGGAGTCAGGTCTGCAACTCTTCAGCTTCACAAACAGTGCCTTCTTCAGGGCACAGGTGAAGTACCGAGTGCCCCGAAAGGTTCCATCAGTACAGCCTGCACATTCATCTTCCTAAAAAAGAAATGCTTCCATATGCATTACGCCATGCTTTGCAAAGACAGTGTACAAAGAGCTAAGGTTTCTAAGACTGTTTCTAGCGTACCCTTTCTCAGAATTCCCTCTTCATACCTGTACTAAGAGCTACATAAAAAAAAAAACGAGTTGACTAATCAGAGCTTCAGCCCACAGTGAATAATTGAAGAATTATTTCTTTAATCCAGTATGAAGTACTCAATGTATTATCTTTCAGAATACGTGCTTAAACTTCCCCTGGTTAACTGACCCAGCTGCATCATTTCTACAAGGTTTATAACTGGGGGAAGGAGAAGTCTATTCAGTTTAACCACTTTCATCCCCCCAAAATATATTAGTATTCATTAGAATGCAAACAATTTTTTACAAAATAAGAAATATGTTGAAATAAAAGCTAAATGTACTCAACTTCTCCTCTCCTGTTATGAAATGTCAAACAATGTTTTCCTAATCTCCAAAGAGAATATCATTCCTTCTACTGAAGACCTCTAAAAATGGTAATTAATTTTAAAGCGAATAATATAACTACTGGAACTGATTGGGGGAAAGAAGAAGAAAAAGAAAAGCTGATAGCAGATTTGCTTTCCTTATTCAGTTCTGTTTTTTATAAGGAGTCTAAATATATTAGCCGAAAAGTCAATTTTCTTTCCTTGAACATAGATCAACTAACATTAGAAATAAGTGGGTCAGAAGCTTCATGGGTGACAAGGGGAAGTCAAGCAGCACGGCAAGAAAATTCTTCTCTAGTGATGGTTTTTTAAAATAAATATAACAGTTTGCCAAAAATACATAATAGGGGAAAATCTGCACAAGATCCCATATAGAAAAGAACTGTAATTTCTAGGTCCAATTAAATTACCAGTTCCAGTCCAGCTAGTACTTCATTGAGTCCAGGTGGCTGACCAATCCAACGGATTACCCCATAGAAAGGAGGGTTCTCTTTCACCTCAGCCAAGGAGCCCACTTCTAGACCATGTGAGTTACCAGAAGACATGGCCAAGGGAGGACTCTCCTGGACAGGTGCGTTGTTCAGCTCTCCCAACACAGACTGGGCTGACAGAGAAAGCGGACTGTGGCCGATACTTCCATTGGTGTTGGGCATCTTTGTCAGACTGAAAGGTAAAGAGTGAAATCTGTTCTCACTGGACAGTGAGTTCACAGAAGGAGGCTGCAGCGGTGGTGAAGAATGGCCAAAGTCTGAAGATATCTCTGTGAGAGACTTGGCAGGGTCATCTGCAACTATAAAAAATTGTTCCTCATTAGAGAAATGTATTCAAGAATATTACATATGTCTTACAGCTCTAAAAGTCAATACACAGATTTAGTTCAACTGCCCACATGACCTCTCCACTAGGATTTTCACAGACACCGCATATTTAATATCTCCAAACAGTGCTCTTGCCTCCCAACCCACCTCTAAGATTTTCTGCCTGAATAAACAGCACCCCATTGTTCAAACCAAAAAAATCTATTCTTGACTGGCATCATATAGGTTATATTCTTTGTCCATAAAATAACTAAATTAGAAATCAGTTCAAAAAGATACCAAAAAACTTAAGAAACATGAACATAAATAACTAATGAATAAAAATATGTAAGTTTTAAAAATAAAAAAAGGAAAGCAGGATGAGAGAAGAAAAAAAGAAATAAAGAATGAACATTTGAGGAACACAGCTAAATTAAAACTTACAAAGAAAACGTACAAGCCGGGCTCGGTGGCTCAGCCTGTAATCCCGTGCCTTTGGGAGGCTGAGGTGAGTGGACTGCCTGAGCCCGCGGGTTCGAGACCCGCCTGGGCAGGCGAGACCTCATCTCTACAATACATCAAAAAAAAAATTAGCCGGGTGTGGTAGCGCGCGCCTGTAGTTCCAGCTACTCGGAAGGCTGAGGCGGAAGGATCGCCGGAGCCCAGCGGCTCGAGGCTGCGGTGGCCGGGAGCGGCCACTGCACTCCAGTCTGGGCGACAAAGTGAGACTCCAACTCAAAAAAAAAAAAAAAAAAAAAAGAAAACGTACAGACAATAGCCTATTTTTTAAAAAAGAAAAGCTAAATATGAACTCAGCATACAACTTGGGTAGTTAGAAGAATAGACTAATATCCCACCCCCAAGTAGGGAATAATAAAAAGAATAGAAATAATAGTAAGAGAAAACAAACATGTAGTAAAGAAGCTCAATGCCAGAATAAACATAAAAACAGAATATAATTGAAGAGAAAACAAATATAAAGTCAAGAGAACCACAGTCAAAAGCCATTTCCTTAAATGACTAATACACTTGACAGGTAGACACTGCAGACCAGCGGGAAAAGAATGAGTTTCTTGGTAAATAGTTTTGAGATGATCAGTTATCCATATGGTTTTTTAAAGAATTAAACTAGAATCCTATTTATACTCTACACAAAAATCATTTCCAGGTGGCTTAAAAACAAATGTGGCAGGCAAAACCTCAAACCTTTGGAAGACAACAAAGAATGTTCTTTATGACTTCAAGATAAAGAGAAACTTCTTTTTTTTTTTTTTTTTTTTGAGTTGGAGTCTCACTCTGTCGCCCGGACTGGAGTGCAGTGGCCGCTCCCGGCCACCGCTGCCTTGACCTGCTGGGCTCTGTCGATCCTCCAGCCTCAGCCTTCCAAGTAGCTGGAACTACAGGCGTGCGCTACCACACCCGGCTAATTTTTTGATTTATTGTAGAGATGAGGTCTCGCCAAGTTGCCCAGGCGGGTCTCGAACCCGCGGGCTCAGGCAATCCACTCCCCTCAGCCTCCCAAGGCGTGGGATTACAGGCTGAGTCACCGAGCCCGGCTTACATTTCTTTCTAACACAAATCTTTCCAAAAAGTTCTTATCTTATGGTGCTAGAAGGACTCTTTCATTATTTGGGGAAGGTTTTTATCTTACTGTGCTAAGAGGGCCCCTGCTGTATTCTGGGAAGGCCTTCATCTTATTAGGTTTGGGGGAAGGGCTCCCTGCCTCACCAGCACTTTGGGAGGCTGAGGCAGGAGGATCACTTGAGGCCAGGAGTTCGAGACCAGCCTAGGAAGTATAGTGAGACCCTGTCTCTATGAAAAATAAACAAAATCGAAAATATAAATACATGATAGAAAGGTGGTGATAAGTGCTATGAAGAAAGCCAAGCAGGACGAGGGCATTGTGAGTGAAGCGCTGGGAGGGCTATTTTGTAGAAAGTGGTCAGGGAAATCCCTGATGAGGCCCATTTTGAACCGAGATCTTTATGAAGTTAGGAAGCAGGACTAGTGGGGGAAGGCAGAGGAGAGAGGGACGTGCAAAGGCCTGGAGGCAGGCGTGTGGTAGCAAGTGTGCGTGTGAGTGGGGTGCAGACCCTGTAGGGTACCAGATTTCACAGATCCTTATGGGCCATTGTGGACTTTACCTTGTGCTTGGAGTGCTTTGCTGTGCTGGGAAGAGGCCACGGTGGTGCAGGGGACACCTGAGAGACCAGTTAGGAAACTGTTACAACCACCCAGGCGAGGCTGGGCACCGTGGCTCATGCCTGTAATTTTAGCACTTTGGGAGGCTGAGATGGAAGGATTGCTTGAGGCCAGGAGTTTGAGGACAGCCTGGGCAACATAGTGAGATCTCGTCTCTACAAGAAATTTTAAAAATTAGCCTGCATCATAGTGCGTGCCTGTAGTTCCAGCTACTCAGGAGGCTGAGGTGGAAGAATCGACCAAGCCCAGGAGGTCGCGGCTGCGATGAGCCATGAATCGTGCCAGGGCGCTGCAGCCCGGGTGATGAAGTGAGACCCAGACTCAAAACAAAAACAAACCATCCAGGCGAGAGGTGACAGTGGTAGCTTTGCACCCAGGACACTCGGTAAATGCTTGCTGGATTGAACTGAGCTGTTTGGTCAAAGCTTACTTGAAATCATAACCTCCTGGCCCCTTACACAGAAGGCAGAAACACCACAGGAACAAGCCTCCAGAGGAAGAAACATCCTGATTTTGGTGGTTGGGTTTGAAAGGAGGAGTTATTCCTGTTCTCAGACAGGAACCACAGCGTTCTACCTTGGAAAGGATCTTGACCAGAATCGCCTGCCCAGACCTCGCGTTTGACAGACGAGCCATCTGAAGCCAGGCTGGGGAGGTGACTCATCCAAGGTCACACAGCAACTTTGTGGCTGTTTGGGATTCTGTCTCTTGCTGCTGTGTTCCTTTGACAGCCTCTCAGGCCCTCTCTGTTCCCACCATACAAGTCCCCTGTTCCCTCAGTTTCTGCCAGTTACTCTGGTCACACGCCACACACATCAGCTTAGCAGCTCAGCCAGGTCGCGCCCTGCAACCCACACCCTGCCTTGTTTCCCCAGGCCCCTGGGCCGGCTCTGGCCCTCTCTGCACTTGGCAGCTCCCCGGTCCTCTTCACTCACAATCCAGAACAGAAATAGATGTTATTGTTACTGATGCTTTCATGCAATGTTGATGAGAGTGAAAACTGCAGTATCTGTCAAAATTTTAAATTCCCATGTCCTTTGACCACCCCTAGGATTTACCCTATTAATAGGGCATGGAGATTCATGCCCAAGAATTACTACCCAGCACAACGCATTTGGGAAAAGTTTTATCTGTAGAAACCGCACACGCTGCTGAGTGGCTCCATGCTCTCCTCAGCCACCCCCTCCCTGGGCTCTCCTTCTCCGAATCCTCTGTCACCAAGCTCTAAATGTGTCTCTCTGGGCACTTCCACCAGTTTTCTGCCTTGGTGTGACTCTCCATCCCTTGGTTTTAGATGCCACCTCTGTGCTGACTCTCCCACGGGTAAGTCCCTGGTCCTGGCCTCCCACTGGCTCCAGTTTCATAGAGCCAACTGCCTCTCCGTTTGGGGGGAATATAATTTGCATACTGTGAAATACACCCTTCAGTGGTTTTTGGTCTGGACAGCCATCGCCACTGTGTAATTCCAGAACATTTCCACCACTCCAGAAAGAAACCCCAAAACAGGCACTCGCCACTCCCCCATCCCTAGCCCTGGCAACCACTAATCTACTCTCTGTCTCTACGGGTCTGCCAATTCTAGACATTTCCTATAGATGGAATCATACAGCGGGTAGCCTTTCATGTCTGCTTCTTTCATTCAGCATAATATTTTTGAGGTTTATCCGTGTCATGTTATGTATCAGTACTTCAGTCCTTTCTGTGTCTGAATAACATTTCATTGTAGACCACATTTTGTTCATCCCTTAATTAGTGGACAGACTTTTGGGTTGTTTCCATTTTTTGACTGTTATGCATAATGCTGCTAGGAACATTTGTGAACACGTGTTCATGTGAACATTTTTCAGCTCTCTTGGGCACATACCTAGTAGTACAATTGCTGGGTCCCATGGATATTCTATGTTTCACTTTGGAGAAGCCACCAAACTGTTTGCCACAGCAGGTGTGCCATTTTGCATCCCTGTGTGCAAGGCTCCAGCCAATGCCCTCTGGGTCCCCTGAGAGGTCCCAGGGGGCTCTCATGTGTGTCAATATCTGAACAAGTTCTCTCCTTTGTCTTGGTAAATGGCAACAGCTGTTCAAGCCATTGAACAGACACTTGGGGGCTGTTCTTCAAACCGGCTACATTCTTGACCCTCTAGTCATCAGGAAGTCCTTCCAACTCTACCTCCAAATAAATCTCAAACCTGTCAATCTCTCCATCTCTTCTGCCGACACCCTATCTGGGCCTCTGGCATCACTCGCTTGAACTACCTCGGTGGTCTCCTGTGGGTCCCCGGGTCCAGGCTTGCTCCTGCTTTTCTACTCTACAGCCATTTTTTAAAAAATAAAAATTTTAAAAATGTAAATGAAGCCGTAGGTTCATACATACGTGTGTATATATGTGTGTGCATGTATATGTGCGATTACATATGAGGCGAGACCCCCAAAACCTGGAATTTATTTATTAAAAAATGTGTATTTCTACTTTTTTTTTTGAGTTGAAGTCTCACTCTGCTGCTCAGGTTGGAGTGCACTGTGGCATGCTCACGGCCACCGCAGCCTTGACCTGCTGGGCTCAGGTGATCCTTCTGCCTTCACCTTCCAAGTAGCTGGAACTACAGGCACACACTACTATGCCCGGCTTATTTTTCTGATTTATTATAGAGACAAGGCCTCACCAAGTTGCCCAGGCTGGTCTTGAACCCCTGAGCTCAGGCAATCCTCTTGCCTTGGCCTCCCAAAGTGCTGGGATTACAGGCTTGAGCCACTGCGCCGGGCCACGTATTTATTCTTACACGTTGAAACTTCAGTCATGTTCAAAGTCCTCTCCGTTTGTCGCAATACACTCACTGAGATGCTTTTTCCACTGCTCAAGACAGTTTCTGAACTCGTCAATTTGGATGCCTTTTAGTGCTTCTGCTGTTTTTTTGTTTCATCTCTCCCAAATCAGCAAAACATTTCTCTTTGAGGACTTTTTTCATCCAGGAAAACAAACGAAAGGTTGCTTGGGCGAAATCTGGTGAATAGGGAGGGTGGGGCACAGGGGTTAGCTGTTTTTGGTTAAAAACTGAACAATCAGCGCAGTGTGGGCAGATGCACTCATAAATCACCCATCATGGAATGGACAAACACGTTGAAAGAATCCCTAAAAAAAATTCACTGAAGCTGAACACAGCCTCTCACGACAATGCTAACTGGCACACTGATGCCACTGGCATCCTAGAACACTTGGTGGGGGCAGCCTGTGCTTCAAGGAACTTGCCCTCCAAAAGATAATTCCGATTTTTTGGGTCCCCCCTCGTGTGTGTGTGTGTGTGTGTGTGTGTGTGTGTGTGTGTGTTGAAAAGAGTCCATTTTTCCCAGATGGTACAGTGGCCCACCAGGCCCTCCCTGATCTGACTGCCAGTCACCTCTCATCTCCTGCCTCTCTCCCTTGACTCACTCCAGTCCAACCTCACAGATTTCCTCACTGTTCCTCAAACCCGTCAAGATCACTCCTACGTCAGGGTCTTTGCACTGGCTACACCCTTTGCTTGGAACGCTCCCCTCTCAGACATCTACATGGCTCTCTCCTTTGCCTCCTTTATGTCTTCAATCAAATGTCACTTACTCAGTGATGCCGCCTCTGGCCCCTCTGTCTAAAATTGTAACCCCACCCCTGTCCCATCCCCTCCTGCTTTTTTCCATATTGCTTCCCAGCCTGCAACACAGTGTAGATCTTACTCGTTTCATGTATTGTCTCCTCTTCTATAACATAAACTCCATTTTGGGCTGTTTGATTGACTTCTGTATCCCTGGTACCTAGAACAGGGCTTGGCTCAAAAGTATATTACTAATTGTGTGTTGAATGAGTGAATGAATGCCAAACCACAATTTCACCACCACCTGCTTCCCAACTCTAGTCCCCTTCCTCAGAGGTAACCACTTTCCATTATTTCTCCTGTTTGTTGCTTCTTTTATTTTGTAGAGACGCGGTCTCCCTATGTTGCCTAGGCTGGTCTTGAACTCCTGGACTCAAGCAATTCTCTCACCTTGGCCTCCCAAAATGCTAGGATTACAGGCATGTGCCACTGTGCCCAGCATCTCCTGTTTTTGTTTTTGTTTTTGAGTTGGAGTCTCACTCTGTCGCCCAGACTGGAGTGCAGTGGCCGCTCCCGGCCACCGCAGCCTCAACCTGCTGGGCTCCAGTGAGCCTTCTGCCTTAGCCTTCCAAGTAGCTGGAACTACAGGTGCGTGCTACCACACACTGCTAAATTTTTTTGATTTATTGTAGAGAAGAAGTCTCGCCAAGTTGCCCAGGTGGGTCACAAGCCCGTGGGCTCAGGCAATCCATTCTCTTCGGCCTCCCAAAGTGCTGGGATTACAGGCTGAGCCACCAAGCCCAGCTCTCTCCTGGTTTTCAACTCAGTTTCTCTAAATAGCATGTTATCGCTGCTGTTTCTGATTTATCCATTTTAAGCATCTACTGCCTGTCTCTGACCCTCGGTTTCTTTTCCATCATCCCCAAACTAATATTTTCCATTGAGTTAAGTCATTAGGACTAGTAAACATTGTTCAGTGCAAAGACAAATTTGTGCTCTGATTATATTTTCTTCCTTATCCAGCTTTTTTCTCTCCCTAGAGCTTCTAATTGCTTGTTTTATTCCTTGCAATGCTTATTATGACTATTATAATCCTGATAATTTTCCACTGTGGCACCATATTAGAGATTCTTAGGAGTTTTTTTTCTTCCCTCCATGGTACTTATCACAATTTGTAATTATATATTTATTTGGTTGTTTGCTTTATTTTTTTTTTTGAGTTGGAGTCTCACTCCGTCGCCTAGACTGGAGTGCAGTGGCCGCTCCCGGCCACCGCAGCCTCGACCTGCTGGGCTCCGGCGATCCTTCCGCCTCAGCCTTCCAAGTAGCTGGAATTACAGGCGCACGCTACTACGCCCGGCTAATTTTTGATTTATTGTAGAGATGAGGTCTCACCAAGTTGCCCAGGCGGGCCTCGGACCGGCGGGCTCAGGCAATCCACTCACCTCAGCCTCCCAGAGCGCTGGAATTACAGGCTGAGCCACTGAGCCCGGCTTGGTTGTTTACTTTCTTAAATGTCTGTTTCTTTCATTGGAACATAAGCTTCAGAACAAAGCTTGCTTTGTTCACCAGAGTGTTCCCAGTACCTTAGTGCCTCACTCCATGCCTGGCTCAGAGCAGATCTTCAAAACGTATATTTTTTAAAATTAAACTTTAAAAAAAAAAGAGACAGGATCTTACTCTGTCACTCAGGCTGAAGTGCAGTGGCACAGTCTTGGCTCATTGCAGCCTCCAACCCTCTGAGCTCAAGCAATCCCCCTGCCTTGGCCTCCCAAAGTGCTGGGATTACAGGTGTGAGTCACTGCGCCCAGCTAGGCCTGTATTTTCTACTCAGCAAAATGTTGTGGGGAACTCTTCTTTTTTTTTTTTTTGAGTTGGAGTCTCACTCTGTCGCCCAGACTCGAGTGCAGTGGCCGCTCCAGGCCACCGCAGCCTCGACCTGCTGGGCTCCGGCGATCCTTCCGCCTCAGCCTTCCAAGTAGCTGGAACTACAGGCATGCGCTAAGGAACTCTTCTTATCAGTAGTAGTATGGGAGCTCAGCACCATTCTTTTAAAGTGCCAGGTGCGATGGCTCAAGCCTGTAATCTCAGCACTTTTGGAGGCTGAGGCGAGAGGATTGCCTGAGTCCAGGGGTTTGAGGCCAGTCTATCAAAAAATTAGCTGGGTATGGTAGCACGCACCTGTAGTTCCGGTACTTGGAAGGCTGAGGTGAAAGGATCACATGAGCCCAGCAAGTCAATGCCAGGGAAGTCGTGAGCATGCCACTGCACTCCAGCCTGGACGACAGAGTGAGACTCTGACTCAAAAAAATAAAAAATAAAAAAATGATAAAGTGCCATGTAGCATTGCTTTTCTCTGTGTTCACAAATGCCTCTGATGTCCTATGTGTTAGTGAAACAGACACGCTGTCTGCTCTCCTGGGGCTTACAGTCACTCTAGCTAATGGAAGGACCATGATTTATTAAACCAATTCCCAGATATTTATGCTGTTTCCTTTTCTTTTTTCCTTTTACAAGTACAAAAACCTTTCTGCAAATATCTTTAAGCACCTTCCCACATATTTTGGGACCAGGTTCTAGAACTGGGACACCTGGAGTGATGGGCCATTGAAAATAGGGATGCATAAATCCGGCTTGCCATTCAGCATTATTGTTTCCATTTCCTTGGGCCGTGAACAAGCGGGTTCATTTCTTTGCACCTTCCCTAGGTATCAGCTCACTTAACAACCTGTGTGGATCTGAACGGTGGGAAATGAGTATCTCAATATTGACTTGTTTTCCCCTTATGTCTTGTGTGGTTGCAATGCCCAGGGCTCCTGAGGCATTTCCGACATGCTGCGTGTAACTGGCTCTGTCTTTTGTTCTGATTTCCTTAGTGGTGCCCACCAGTTCCCTGGTCTCCTTGGGCATACTAACATTAGGGAACAGACTAACTTTCTGATCTCTTTCTAGCTGGGTCTTAGCAGAGAACCCAGCCATGCAAAGCACACAGCCTTGCCTTTTGCCTCACTGTTTCATTCGGCCTCTCCTCTGCCCCTCACCTCCTCCCCACCTTGCCATCTGTCCCCAGCACCTTGGAATTCTTCCCTCCTGTAGGGCTTAGTGTTACCTGTGGCCTTGAAAACTGGTATCACTTGGCGTTCAAGGTCATGTATGAACGTGTTTTAATGCCCAGTCCTCAAGGTGGAGATGCCCTTCGATGCCAAGTCCTTTGATCTTGCTGTCACACCAGTTTTCTGTAAATGATCACACACCTCTAATCTGGTGACATATTTTCACTGAGGTGCCTTTGGGGAGAACCTATATGTCAGAGTTGAAACTATGAACAGATGGGCCACTCAATTGCATGTACACGGTTCTGTAAAAGCCTGGTCCTTTGTGTCTTAAGATAAGGCTTTAACCTAAAGGATTATTTGGAAATTTGGGAGTTTCAGATAACTATGGCAGGATATAAGAGAGGAAGCTTTGTATTTATTTATTATTTGTTTAAAATTATCAAACAATAAAACAATTTGTTCTTACAAAAGGAATATATACTTATTTTTTAAAATTGGGAAAACAGAGACAAGCAAAAGAATAAAAAAAGAATTCCCAGTAATCTCCAGGCAAATGTTGTTAGTATATGGTATATTTTCTCCAGAATTTCGAATATTCTTTTACATATGTTCTTTTAAAACAAATGCGAAAATATTCTTTTACATATTTTCTTTTATAACAAAATAGTAAAAAGGGGATATCATAGATGATTTATGATCCACTTTTTATCACTTATTATATGGTGTGAACATCCTTCCATGACATCATCTATTCTTCTACAACATGGAGTTATCTATTTCACTCATCTGAGGAGGAGACTTTTGGGTGTCCATGTCGGCAGCAAACTTTTCATCTATGTTTCAGCTGTGGGGGTGCTGCCCCGCCTTGCCCTCTGGGGGTGGGGAATGAGAGAAGCCCCTTGTGTAGACCTGGCCCTGGCTGACCCCTGAGGGGCCGTGAGCGTCCTTGCCCCTTCCCTGCTTAGGAAGGACACAGCCACTCGTGTCCTAGGAACACTCCTAGGTCCCCTAAGAACTTCTGGAAGGCACCTGGCCTCCAGCCTCCCTGTCCCCTTCTTCCATCCCCAGTGCCCTTTACATCCCATTATCCTGGCCTGCCTGGCATTATTGTCTGAAACATTAGGCTGCGGGGCCTTTGTTTCCATCCACTTCACCAGGAGTGCAGGGGGCTGAAGGCCACGGGCACAATGACAAATGGCTCCCCTGCCCGCACTGCCGGAGCAGGGCTGGTGCTTTCCTGAAAGCCTCTCCCCTCAGTTCAACTCCTTACTGGCTCCATCAGGGAAATCTGCCTCTTCAGCTCAATGTGAACAAACCATTTCCCCTCGGAGGTTGAAGCTTTTGAAAAGCAGAGAGGGAAGATGGAGATGTGACTACGCCCTTTTGTTCGTCCTCCCTCCCTGCCCCTCCCTGCAGAGGCCTGGCTTTTTGAGGGAAGCATAGGGTCTGGCCCACCTTCTCTCCCCACTGGCTTCCGCTAAGAAGGCAGAGTCCTTGATGACATCGTTTCTTCTCAATGACTATCCAGGGCCAACGTCCTCTGGACCAGGCCACCAGCCACTCTGGGACCAGTCACCACAGACGGAGGTGGAGGAGGGGGCTACATCCTGCCAGGATGTTGGGGCAAAGCTCCTCTGCTCTGCAGGGCTGCTGAAGAGTCCAGAGACTCTTGGAGGGCAAATATACCAATGAAACCTTTCTTTTAAAAATTAGGATCGGCCAGGTACGGTGGCTCACGCCTATAATCCCAGCACTTTGGGAGGCCGAGGTGAGAGGATTGCCTGAGCTCACGGGTTTGAGACCAGCCTGGGCAACTTGGCGAGACCTCATCTCCACAATAAATCAAAAAATTCACTGGGCGTGGTGATACGTGCCTGTAGTTCCAGCTACTTGGAAGACTGAGACGGTAGGATCACCTGAGACCAGCAGGTGGAGGCTGCTGTGGCCGTGAGCGTGCCACTGCACTCCAGCCTGGGCGATAGAGTGAGACTCTGACTCAAAAGAAAAAAATAATTAGGGCTTATTTACATACAGTGAGTTACATGGAGGGTAAGTGGGCCTTTTGTTCGCTTTTGACAAATGCATACACTGTGTAACCCATGCCCCTATCAAGAGAAAGAACATTTTTCTGACCCCAGAAAGCTTGTTCATGTCTCTTCCCAGTCAATCCGGGTACCCCAGAGGCAACTCCTCATGCAATTTCCTTCACCACGAATGAATCACCCAGAACTCTCTGACTTCTTTTGCTCCATATAATGTTTCTGAGAGTCACCTATGTTACTGTGTGCATCAGTAGTCTTGCTCCTTTTTATGCTGAGTAGTATCCTATTGTACAGATATGCCATGACTTACCTCTTCACCTGCTGATGGACATTTCAGTTCTTTCTAGTTCATGACTATTTTATTTATTTATTTTTAATTTTTGAGTTGGAGTCTCACTTTGTCATCCCGGCTAGAGAGCAGTGGCACACTCACAGTTCACCATAGTCTTGACTTCCTAGGCTCAGGTGATCCTTCCACCTCAGCCACCCAAGTAGCTGGGAATACAGGTGTGTGCCACTGCACCCAGCTAATTTTTTGATGTTTTATAGAGATGAGGTCATGCTATGCTGCCCAGGCTACTCTCAAACTTTTGGGCTCAAATGATTCTCCTGCCCCAGCCTCCTAAAGTGCGTACATAGATGAGCCACTGTGCCTGGCCATGCCCATATAAAAAAATTGCTTTATTTGTCTATTTTATTGCTGAGTTGTTTTTTTTTTTGTTTGTTTGATTGTTTTGAGTTGGAGTCTTACTCTCACCCAGACTGGAGTGCAGTGACCGCTCCCGGCCACCGCAGCCTCGACCTGCTGGGCTCCAGCGATCCTTCCGCCTCAGCCTTCCAAGTAGTTGGAACTACAGGCGTGTGCTACCATGCCCGGCTAATTTTTGATTTACTGTAGAGATGAGGTCTTGCCAAGTTGTCCAGGCGGGTCTCGAACCCACGGGCTCAGGCAATCCACTCACCTCAGCCTCCCCAAGTGAGGGATTACAGGTTGAGCCACTGAGCCCGGCTTTATTGCTGAGTTGTAAGAGTTGCTTATACATTCTGGAATCTAAACCTTTACCAGCTATATGATTTACAAATATTTCTTCCCTTCCTGTGAGCTGTCTTTCTACTTTCTTGAGAGTGTGTTTTGACACAAAAAAAGTTTCAGTTTTGATACAGTCCAATTTCTCTATTTCTAATTTGTTGCTTGTGCTTTTGGGGACATATCTAAGAAATCATTGCCTAATTCAAGGTAACAGACTTACTCTAATGCTTTCTCCTCAGGGTTCTATAGTTTCAGTTTTTGAACTTAGGTCTTTGATTCATTTTGTGTTGTTTTGGAGGTTTTCTTGTATATGTTATTAGATAAGGGTCCAAATTCATTCTTTCACATGTGGATATCCAGCTGTCCCAGCAGCATTTGTTGATTAGTGGTGTCTTTAGATGAACAAACGTTTTTAATGTTGATGAATTCCAATTTGTCACTTTTTTCTTCTAGGGTTATTGCTCTCTTCTCTAAGAAATCTTTGTCCACTCCAAGCGATGACTCAGTTCTGTATGATCTGCTTTATTCCTGACTTTTTAGCCCCCAACCCAACACTCTAAACCAGACCCACTTTACCTAGCCAGACTCATGGTGCCCAAACCGGCATGATGGGCTGGACAGGGCAAAGACTTCGGGGACACATAGACCTGGGTTTGAACGCTACTTCGTCACTCGCCAGCTGTGTGTGCTTCAGCAAGCTACCTAATTTCCCTCTGTTGCTGTTTCCTAATATGGAAACAGGATAACATTCCTGCCTGTGGTAGGCAGGATAATCATCCCCATAGGATGTCCATGCTTTGCCCAGGACCTGTATTCTCACCTGGCAAAGGAGACTTTGCAAATGTAAATAAGGTTATAGAACTTGAACTAGAAACATTATCCTAATTTTCCAGGGGGACCCAATCTAGTCACATGAGCCTTTTAAGGCAGAGAACTTTCTCTGTCTGGAGGCAGAGAAATGAGGAGGAACAGAAGGGGAAAAATGCGGCTGTATTAGTTTGCTGGGGCTGCCATAACAAAATACCACAGACCAGAAGGTTTAAACAACAGAAAATTATTTTATCACCGTTCTGGAGGCTAGAACTCCAAGATCAAGGTGTTGGCAAGTTTGGTTTCTCCAGAAGCATCTCTCCTTGGCTTATAGATGGCACCTCCTCGCTGTGTCCTCATGAAGATTTTTCACTGTGCATATGTATCCCTGGCATCTTTTCCTCTTCTTAGACCAGTCAGATTGGATTAAGGCTGTCCTTTGACCTCATTAACCTTAATTGTCTCTTTAAAGTCACCATCTCCAAATAGGGTGACATGCTGAAGTATTGGGGGTTAGGACATCACCACATTAATTTTGGAGGGACTTGATTCAGTCCATAATAGTGGCAGGAGGGGAAGTCAGAGTGATTCTAAGCATAAAAAAGATTTGAGCTGGCTTCAAAATGTAGGGGCCAATGTATAAAGACTAGAGTGTGGTTCCTAGGAGTTCAGGGTGGCCTCCAGCTGACAGCCAGCAAGAACACTGGGACCTCAGTCCTACAACTTCAAGGAACTGGATTCTGTCACCAACCTGAATGACTTTGGAAGCGGATTCTTCCTAGAGCTTCTAGATAAGAGCCCAGCTGACCAATACCTTGACTTTGGCCTTGTGAACCCAGTTCAAAGAAATCAGTCTAGATTTCTGCCCTACAGAACTGTGAGATAATAAATGAGGGTTGCTCTGAGCCCCTAAGGAGGTGGTAATTTGTTATGATCAAATAGGAAGCTAACCACCATCTGGGGGGGATTCTTTCCTCTTCAGAGTGAGCTTCCGTGCACAGCTTGGCCACATTTGTCCACAGCCTTTCCAGAGACACACTTTCTAAGCTTCTCCTTGGAGGCACATTGGTACCCTGAATTCCTGCTGCACCCTCCCTTCCCTTTTAGGAGGCTGTCCTGCCCCTGTCTTGATCTCTCTGACCCAACTACCACTGAGTAGGGCAGGGGTGGGTGTCTCCCTAGGGGCAGCCCATTCATGGTTTGTTAGTGATCTAGGAATTAGTTTAGTGAGCATAAGGGGGTCAGCAGGGGGAAATGAAGCAGAACTGATGTCTGGGGTACAGATGAGGCCATGAGGGGCACAAGTCCAAGGGCAGGTGAGAAGACAGCTTTGTCCTCAGGGAAATGCAAACGAAAACCGCAGTGAGATATCACACTTACCAGAATGGCTAAAATGAGTGAGCCTGACAACTCCAAGTGTTATCAAGAATGTTGAACATCTGGGTCTTTCATATCCTGCTGGTGGGACTGTAAATTGATAAACACTCTGGACACCTATATGGCAGAATCTATAGAAGCTGAACACAAGCATGACCTAGTAATTCCACTCTCAACACATTCCCAGTGGAAATGTGTACATGAGTGTACTGAAAGGCAAGTGTAAGAATATTCCCAGAAGCACTATCCATGCTAGCTTGAAATTAGAAACCATCCAAATGCCTTTCAATGGAAGAATGAATAAATAAATTGTGACAAATTCATACAATAGAATAAATCTGTGAAAATAAGGGAGATAAAACTGTAAGAAACAACATAGATGAATTCACAAATAATATTGAGTGAAAGAAGCCAAGACCAAAAAAAAAAAAAAAAGCCACATTGAGTGATTCTATTTGTATAAAACTTTAAAACAAGTAAAAACAACTGGTGGTGCTGGAAGTCAGGATAGGTGTTACCCTTGGGAGTCAGACTAAAAAGAGACATGAGGGTGTGTGGTAAGCAGAATTCTAAGATGACTCCCAATATCTCCGCCCCTAGTGTTACACATATCTCCTCCCAGTTATTTGAGCAAAGACTATTCTAGATATTGGTGTGAAGGGGTTTTGCAGATGTAATTTAAGATCCCAAACCAGTCAATTTAAGAAAGAGAGACTACCTCAGGTAAGCCTGACATAATCAGGAGAGCCCTTTAAAAAGGACTGTCTCAGCCGGGCTCGGTGGCTCAGCCTGTAATCCTGCGCCTTGGGAGGCTGAGGTGAATGGATTGCCTGAGCCCGCGGGTTCGAGACCCGCCTGGGCAGGCGAGACCTCATCTCTACAATAAATCAAAAAAATTAGCCGGGCGTGGTAGCGCACGCCTGTAGTTCTGGCTATTCGGAAGGCTGAGGCGGAAGGATCGCCGGAGCCCAGCAGGTTGAGGCTGCGGTGGCCGGAAGCGGCCACTG
>CAUYQG010040811.1:0-106226 GCA_963574415.1 Tarsius wallacei
TAGCCGGGCATGGTAGCGCGCGCCTGTAGTTCCAGCTACTTGGAAGGCTGAGGCGGAAGGATCGCCGGAGCCCAGCAGGTCGAGGCTGCGGTGGCCGGGAGCGGCCACTGCACTCCAGCCTGGGTGACAGAGTGAGACTCCAACTCAAAAAAAATAAAAAATTAAAAAAAAAATAAATCAACATCAGAAAAAGCAAACAAGCAAAACTTCAGGACTCTGATATTTGGCATATATGGAATTACATCTTTCTGATTGGCTGGTATAGACTTAATAAACGCGAAAAGTAGGAATTTCTCCAAAGATATGTACGAACATTTCTTTCAGTACCTTAAGATAGTCATCTAGCAGTGACTGCTTAGATGAAAATATTCAACACTGATCTTCCTAAGATACTGAGTAAATAGTAAGCTCTTCATTATCAGATGAGCTTACAAGTAAGAAATATCTTCCTCCAACCATATGAACACACAAAAACACTGAGAATGCCAATCTATTTGGCATTTAACTGTGCAGCTAAATAGGTAGGGAGATTACAGTAAGCATTGAGAGGAAAGCAACACAGGAAAAAATGAACAACAACAAAGTAATTATGTTTATACATCAATCCTTTATTGCATAGTGTTTTTAAGAGCTTAGAGTCTGGTTTCAGATAGAGAGGATTTGAATCTCATATCCTCAAGAGAACATGAGCTCAGGAGGAGTTTTAGCAATGAGGCCACAGATTCATTTCAAATGCTTGACCACTTTTCCAGTGACAAGTCTTATAGCATCACCATAAATATTTTGTTATATTATATTTTGTGATTGACATGATTTCATTAGATTAAATATTTACAACATATACATACAGCCAGCTCCAGATATAGTGTACCCTAATCTTTTTATGAGACTCCTTTCCTCAACTCCATATACACACAATACCCTCATTCTGCTTCTGGGTATCTCCGATCTCCCAGTTGGTGTCCCAATTAAGACTTTTCCTATGGGTGTCTTCCATTCAGTAAATGCTTATCGATTGCCTACAGAACAAATTAAAGACCAATCAGTAATAATATGTGACCATTGTCATCAAGGGTATCACAGTATGCCAAGGAAAAAAGTCAGTAGAAGTAAGATAATTGTACATAATAAGATAGATTATGAAGATAAAATGGGAACACAGGTGAGAAACACTGTACTGAGTGGACTGGGATCAGTTCTCTCAGGGAAAGCTTCCCAAGACACACCAAATGAAATCCTAAAATATGTAAAGATATCTGATAAAAGATAAGAAGGACCTGGGTAGAAGGATACTTGATGTAGTTTGAGTTAACAAGATTTTCATTTATTTGTTGAGTGCAAAAACAATCTTCTATTACCTTGCTTTAATATGATAACTTGCCACCTTAATGGAAGATGAAGTCTATGCCTTATCCCCATAATTCTCTTTCACTGCAGCCACTTGACAAAGTACAAAATAAAAATAAACAAAAGAAATTAGCAAAAATCACAGAGATTAGGTGGAAAAAAAAGTCCACAATGTCAGTGGTTCTTAATGGAAGGAAGGCTGGATTGTGTCATCTGAAGGACATTTTGCAATGTCTGGGGACAATTTTTGATACAACTGGGCAGGAGGGTGGGGTCCTAATGGTATCTAGTGGGTAGAAGATAAACATGCTGCTAAATTTTCTGCAATGCACAGGATATCCCTCCATAACAAAACAAACAATTATCTAGTCCCAACTGTCAAGATTGGTGGTGAAAGCCCTAAACTAAACTGATAAGTGTTAATTATGCATAAATACAAAAGTACAAGATAGAAAAATCTAGTAATTTTAGTTTGCTAGAAACACAGAAGAAGAAAAAGTAGGAAATTTACTATTTTTATTACTCACACTGCTGATACTAATGGGCTAGCGACTATCTGTAAAGCTGAGAATCTGTAAAGCTCTCACCCAGAAACCATTACATTTTGCTCAGAGAATTAAGATGTGTACATTGTTTTAAAAGATACCCTAGTAAAGAGATATCATGGCATCTTTAATAGCTCTGTGCATTTTCTATGTACTGACCTCTAAAGAAGTCAGGTTTCATTCAGGTTAAAGCACCGTGTGGTAATTTTTTTTAAGGTGCTAACTATAGTCTTGAAAAGGAATCTGTATGATTTGAGCTACAAAGATGCTTAAACGGTGATGCAGACAGGTTTAACCAAGGGCTCAGTGACATACTGTTACCATTGTGACTTCTATCTGCATAGGGTCTGGCCTTACACATCACCAGTTTCATCTTCATCTTTGTTCCATGTTGGTTATATTAGGGTATTGATTTTCCATACTAAGTTCACATACCAAAAAAGTGACAATATGCAAAATATCAATTTAAAATTACATTGGGGTAGGACACTAAAGAGATAAGAAAAATCATTGCAATATGGTATCTTAGATTGATTCCTGGAAGAGAAAAGAACATTACTTTTAAAAAATGTATAAAACTGATGAAATTTCTATAAAGTCTAGAATTCACTTAATAGTAATCTAACGATGATAATTTCTTAGTTTTAACAAATGTTCTGTGGTTATGTAAGATGTTGTCATTCTAAGGAACTGAATTAAGAGTGTATGGGAACTCTGTACAATCTTTACAACATTTTTGTGAATCTAAAATTATTCAACTTCAAAATATAATATTGAAGATAAAAATAAAATAAGGCCGGGCATGGTGGCTCAGCCTGGTAATACCAGCACTTTGGGAGGCCGAGACAAGAGGATTGCCTGAGACCAGCCTGGGTAACTTGATGAGACCTCGTCTCTACAATAAATCACAAAAACTAGCTGATGGTGGTGGTGTGCATCTGTCGTTTCAGCTACTTGGAAGGCTGAGGCAGAAGGATTGCCTAAGCCCAGCAGTTCGTAGCTGCGGTGGCCATGAACGTGCCACTGCACTTCAACCTGGGCGATAAGAGTGAGACTACAACTCAAAAAATAAATAAATAAATAAAATGAAAAGTTGGTCATTGATTTGTATTTTGTAAGCCATTTCAAAAAACTATTTATAAATTAGAAACACTGAAACAGTGTGTTGCAATCTTGTAACTCAAATACCAATTTGCAATCATGTTTTCTATTTATTTCATTGAAATGAAAATTAACTTATTTTAATTTCATATCAAAATGAATATGTGAGTCAGACATCATAAACCACAGGTATATAGTCCAGAAGTAGCTCATATTTATTTGGCTATTATAGGATGATATATTTTAAATGATTTGTCAACATGTAAAAATTGAAAATTTTGCATAAACATACAGATTCCAGTTTCTCTTTGAAAAATTGGACAGAACTTGGCCCAGAGTTCAAATATGTCACATTTTGAGTAAAGGTAAGCACCTTCATCACGGTCATATGTTTGCCAGATGGCTATATAACCCATGCTTTTCTTCCTCATTCCCATTCCGTTTACCAGGTGGGTCAACCGTGTGTCTTTCAGCATGCATTATCTGATTTTGACATTTATATTTTACTTCTCAATCTTATATAGATAGAAGCTTATTATTAATTTAATATGTTGAGGTATTTAATTAAGCTAATTTTCCTGTCAGCTTATTAGACTGTTGAAATTATTTCTTGGAATTCTACTCATGAAACCTTTTTGACCTGTTTTTGGGCGTCTCTATTTTCTAAGTTCCACACAACTTATTTCAGTATGGCAGATGGAGGAAGGATTCATTTTTCCTTTCCCATCTGATGTCTGCATAATTTGAGACAAATTTATTTGTTCTATATAGCTCTGAATGGTAGCTTTATGCTAAGACTTCTCTACTTCCTTTTTTTTTTATTTTCAGAACTTTTTATTAGTTTGATATATTAACACCGTCATGTCAGTCTCTGAGAAATAGGAATGAGTAATACAAACCCAATAAAATATCTTGAAGTTGACATTCTGTATAATCTTATGTTTTGTTCCTAGTCAGTAATAAGTTTTTAAAATATTACTTTTTGCATAGAGAAACAGAAACTCCCATATATCAGTGTTTCTCGTATCCTAGGATTTATCAATTCAATTCCCAGAAGTTGTCTCTTAGCTTGGAAGAATTTTTTTCCTTTTTATCTTTTTTTCATTTTCCTTTTTAAAAGTCTCAAATGTCACTTTAATAGAGTATTCTACTTGTTGCTAAGCAGGGAAAAGTTTCTAATGAAACCGTATGATTTTGGAAAACAATTGTCAGTTTTGCTGCCTTCATATCACCAAGGATTCGTTAAGCTGATTAGTATAAATAGAAAGATTGAAAGGCAGAAAATAGTAAGCCTACCTAAAAATGAACTGCTTTTAGATAATTCAAAAATTGCTTAGCAGCGTCTTTTCCATATTATGAGCTACAATTTGTCCACAATATTTGTTAACATTTCATGGAAGCACTCTTATAGCAGTATAAGAAAATACTAACATTTAGCTTGATTGTTGGATAGATTTGAAAGAAATAAAATTTTATTTCTTTAAAAAATGCCAATTAACCCATATAAGGACCATTAGCATCCTTAGATTTTTTTTTCTATTTTAAAAATGTGGGGTACAATTCAGGGTTAGGTATACAAATGTTCATTATGAAGGTACCCTTGTTGATGAGGTGTGCCCCTCCCTCCCCTGGCAGTTTCCCTCAACAGCTAATCCGACCCCTCCTCCACTGGCAGTTTCCCACTACCACCAATCCCCTTCTCATAGTATTATGATAATTGTTCAAGGTGCACTTATGAGTGAGAACATATGGTACTCTGTTTTTTGTTTCTGTGATAGATCACTGAGTATGATAGACTAAAACCATCTAAGTTGCTGCAAAATTCATATGTTTGTACTTCTTTATGGCTTCATAATATTCCATTGTGTATATGTACCACCTTTTTTAAAATCGAGTCCAGCTTTGATGGGCAGTATGGTTAGTTCCATGTTTTTGTTATTGTGAAAAGAGCCGCAACAAACATGCGTGTGCAGGTATCTTTTTGGTAGAATGACTTGAGTTCCTCCGGGTATATACCCAATAGGGTGATTGCTGGTCATATGGAAGGTCAATTTCCAGTTCTTTCAGAAATAGCCACACTGTTTTCCAAAGAGGTTGCACTAGCTGTGTTTCTCAACTACATTTCTCCTGTCTGGAAAATGGGTTTAATCAATTCCATTTTATAGGGCTCTGAGAAGGATCAAATGAGTTACCATATATAAAATGATTAGAGCAATTCCTGGTACATGAAGAGAACATGATAAAAGCATTAGCTATTATTGTTATTCAGCTTCTGTATCCAATGTGGACATTTATCCCAGTCCTCAGACCACCCCTGTCTGGGCCCTAACATTTGAACTTCCTTAAACAATTGTGGAAAAGGGGCAGAGAAGTGGCCTTTTCCAGAAATGGAGCTCTACCTGATGCTTAGAAGCTGGCCCCGGACTTGAGATTCTTCTCTGAGGCAGATCAGAGTAGGAGGAAAGTTCCTGGGATTCCACTATAGAATGCGATTCAGGCCCATTCCTGTCACTTGCATGACATCTGTGCGTGTCCTTGTGCAAGTTGTGTCTCCTTTCAAATATCAGGTTCTCAACTGCACAATAAAATGGTGGTCCTTGTGGGAAGGAGCACCTGGACATTGCAGATTCAGGCAGACCCGGATGGACCCACTGAAGCAGGGCAGGCCTAACGGTCCAGGCATTCCAGCCAGAGTCACCTGGACTCCTGTAGAGACTAGACTGAAAGTAGCTGATAACCAGAGCCCAGATACCAGAAAAGAGGCACAAGGACCAAAAGAGTCCGACAATAAAGCCTGGCTTGTGTTCAGATGCTTGCAGAGTGAGGGGCTGGGACTTCTTATATGCTTCAATTCTCACGACCTGTGTCCTCAGAGGTTGGAAGAAGGACAGCCTGTGAGTGGGTTCTGAGGTACCTCCGGTCCCTGCAACTGGCTTGTCCTTCCCATGCAGGCTCATGCTGGTGGGGCTTCTTCCTAAGCTTCCTAGAATGAGCCAGGACTCTCCATTCTGCCCCAGTGTCTGCTCTGAACCTCTGCTACCCTTTGGCACCTTCTGTTGCTACTCCCACCATCCCTGAGATCGGCTAGTTGGCTGGCCCCCAGCAGGAAGGCAGTTCTGCCCTACAATCATGGCCCAGTCTCAGCGCTTGCTTGCTGTTTGGGGGTTTGTACTTTTGAGAAGCAGGGCTGCCAAAGAGTAATAGGAGTGTAGACACTGGAGGGGCAGTGGGCTGAATTTGAATCTCAATTCTGTCTTTTATTTTCTATGCGACTTTGGGCAAGTTACTTTGCCTCTCTGATTCTCAGTTCCTTCACTATAAAGTAGAGAGAGTCATTCTGGTATGGGGGTTTAAGGATTAGAGGAAATATATGTAAATTTATACTTACATCTTGTGTCAGTGCTTGACACATAGGTGTTCACAACATGGAAGCTGCTGCCATTTCTATCGTCACTGTTACCATTATTATCATAGATGACCAATGCACGTCCAGGACTGCAGAAGGAAGGCCACACAGATATAGAATAATGCAGTCATGAAGGTTAATCAAAAGGTCATTTCATCTTAGAGTACCCTAGGCCCAGACTTTAATCTCAAATTTAGCCAAATCTCAGATTTTTGACCTAAAACTCCAACCAGAACACTCACCAGAATTTTGCCATTCTCTGAGATATCCAAGCATTCCTTTCCAGATAGGTGGAGGGAAAAAATGAAAAAACCTTCTTAGAAGAACTCACTGCTTTGAGTCTTTAAACCTTGGCCCCCAATCCCACAAGTGTCCACAAAGATAGTTGGCATCTTCTAAAGACTTAATAATTTTCAACAACAGTGATAATGACCATGATAGCATAACGTTAATAATAATAGGTTTTCCAAAAGGACCTTATATTGACCAGAAATAGGTGTAATCTCACACTCTCCATGGTGCTGCTTAGGCTGTCATTTTTTCCAAGCAGCTCTGACCCAATTGCAGAAGAGAAATTCTGCAGAATTTTGAGGGAATGAAAAGTGTCCCTCTCCTGGGATCGCTTACCACTCCTGAGTTCTCAGAATATGAGTCTCTGTTTGCCAGGGCACTAGGGTGAAGGATGTAGTGGCCAAGCCTTGGCCATGGCTGCCTTGCCAGATTTCTTGTCAATACCTGTTAAATTTCCCTGAGTAATCATTCCACGCACCTCAGTATATTTCTTCATATCACTGGATAGATTACGAGGGCTGTATTGATTTTGTGGTTTCATGTGTGAAAGATCTAATCTTAATCCTCAGTTGTTCATTTTCCTTAACCTTTTAATAACATGATAGGGAGGAAAGCTGTCAGAATAGAAATTGTTTCTGAGGCATGTTGTCATAAATATATGCCACACAGTGTTTTATTTTATGGGGACAGCCATATTTTTTGAAATAATAATAATGATAAAATTTATATGGTATATTGCAGTTTACAAAGCACTTTTCCTTATCAACTCATTCAATCCTGACAGGTTGGAGTTATTTTATTTATTTGGATTTATTTATTCTCCAAGTCTCTCTACAACATGAATTTTTATTATTATCTGCCGTGTTACAGATGAGAAACCTGCATTGCCCAGGGTCACACAGCTCTTAGAGATAGGGTTCAGAGTCAGGGAGATCTGCACTCAAATCCTGACGCTGCCAGGTTGTCATTGGATAACCTTGAACATGGGACCCACTCTCTGTGGTCCATTTCTTTTCTTTATCTATAAAATAGAAATGATGCTACCTTTCCAGGATTTTCTATGGATTATAGATGATGTGGGCAAACCACTGGCATGGCACCTAGCAACTAAGAGAGGATCAATTGTGATTAAAACAATACTAATATTAATTATTTGATAAAGGTAGAATTTGAGCCAAGGGCTTTAAGTCAAAGTTTAGTTTTCAGTTCTTTTTGCTGGAGAGAAGTTATAATCTGTGCTCTCTCTTCTCTCTCTTTCTCTCTCCTCTCTCATTTCTTTCCTTAATTTGTAAAGCCCAGTGAATGACAATAAACTAACACTTGAAAGTCTGTGGAAACTGTTGCTATTTCTATTGTCACTATCACTGTCTCAGCAGTGACCTTGAGTTCTCCTCTCTGGAACAGGATTCCTGCCAGTAGTCTAGAGATCAGCATGCAGGAGTGTAGCTCCCAACCCTGGAGGCATGTGTCCTGCAAAAAGAAAGGCTGATGGGGGCATGCAGATGTTCTCACCATAGCTTAGAGAAGTCACATATGGAGAAGGTATGGGGATCCTACACTTGAGTCAGAAAAGCAGGCCCGGGGCTTTATTCCTGGCCTGAGGCTTTGAGAAAGTCATTTTCTTTACCCAAGTCTCAGTTTTCTTTTCTTAAAAATAAGAGGTTTCACTCTTAACTTGCATTTCTAGCCTAAATTTAGCTGGAGACTCCTCCCCCAAGGAAAACTATTTGAATTTCACCCCCCCCCTTATTTCCAGTCCTAGAATGAGGGTGGGGAAGAAGGAAGTGGTAGAACAGGGTGTACAGAAGAAAAAAGAGTTCACATTAGGAAATTTGAGCTTGTGTGACTTCTAAATCTCTTCTGGGACTCAAATTCTATAGTATTAGCTTTCCAGAGTTAAAGGCCATTTTCATGTAGCTGATTCATAGCTTTCTCTGTTAGCTCTTCAATATTACTCAACAATGTAGGTAAGACAGGAAAAAAAAATAACATTGGCATAAAATAGTATTTTCTTTGTCTCCCCTTTCCTCCCCTCCCATGAGAAAATGCATTATCTTATTGGTTAAATCCTGAGTCCCCACTGATAGATCATAAATTTCCTGACTTTTACAACTTGGTGTGTTGTAGTTCTGTGGGTTGGACTCTCTACCTAGGTCCCTACTCTTCATCTGGTGAACTCATGTTCATCTTTTCAAGATCCATCTCCAATGCCACCCCTCCTTTGAGAAACCTTCTCTAACTGTCCCAAGGGAAGAATCACATCCTCTCCTGTCCCAGCATTACTATCTCTGGGATAGTATTTGCTGATGTTTGTGACACTGTATCGTAATTCCTCAGCCACCCATCCCTTCTTCTCCCTCCACCTGTGTACTCCTTCAAGGAGATAGCCATGTCCTCATTCATCTTGATATCCTTAGCATTTGTAGGAATGTCCTTCTATTATGATATTGCCTTGCTAGTCAAGATGTTAATAACTCTGTTAACACAGCTTTTATTGTTCACGGATTCATTTATTCCTAGACTAAGAATACTTTACAACATTGAAAAGGTCATTACATTGATCACCCAACCTCTTCATTTGTTCAGAGACTGAGATTCAGAGAAGCAAAATAATTTACCAAGGGCTGCCCAGCTGTGTAGAACCTCTCATTCAACCCTGCATCATTGTCTCAATCTTCCATGTTCAGTACATCTCTGTGGCTCACCTACTATGTTTCAGACACTATGCTATGTGAAGGGAAATGGAATTAATATGAGGTGGTGCTTGTTCACAAGGGGTTTTCAATCTAGTAAGGAAGCGGAGACTTTGATTCACATAATATAAGCCACCTATGAAGATTATGCCTGACTGATCCACTGAGATCTTGACTATCTCATGAGAGGGGGCCACAGCACCGTCAGAACTGTGCTCTGCCTCTCTGGTCCTGAGCTGCCTCACATTCCTGGCTCTGGCCCCTTCCTTCTGTGTCCTGACTTTGAAAGCTGCTTCTGTCCACATTCCGCCCCTCACTTGCTCCTTCATCTTGGCACTTTGGGCCCAGGCTCTCTTTCATGACCTTGAAGCTCTTCTCAACTGTCTCTTGCCATCTTGATAAAGACAACTTGCTTCCATTTCCAGACCAGCAAAACCTCACTGTCGCCCTCTCTGCCATCCCTCCAGCTAGTCCTAGCACCCTCCACAATATTCATTCGAATATGGAACAATTACGGAGATACTTCTGTGGGCCAACTTTCTTTGTGCCTCTGGCCTGTCAGTTTTCTTTTAGAGAATTAATCTGCTAAAGCACCTCTTTCTTGTGATGATGGTTTCTAGTGCAGCAAAATTGTAGCACCATTTGTAAGATCCAGTTCCTGCTCTACATGGAAGGCATTGTAGAATGTTATTTAGTAAGCTCATGTGGAGTTTGATAAAATCTATTCCTTGTGATCCATAAACCAGATGTTTCCATTGAGATAACATGATATTATTAGTAGCAAATCTCAGTCATTAATGTAACCGATGTAAACTAAGCTTTTTCCATGCTCTGGTCAGGTAAATATGGGAAGAGTTGTGGAATGGTATCATAGTAGACCATGGCCAGGGGAGCTTCCTGAAAGTCAGGTGGATCCCAGGTGGCAATGAGACTTCACCCTCACCTTCTCCAGAAGCAAGGAATGGCAAAAGAATAAGAAATTTGGAATCTGTGAGTACAGCGTTCTGGCTGTGCCATCTATCAGGAGAGGGTTTTACTGTTCTTGAGCTTCAGTTTCTTGCTTTATAGAATGAGATGGCAATACCCATATTATAGGGAAAGAGGAAATTCCAAATATATAGATATACTAACTCCCCACCCTAAATACCATTCTCTATTTCAAATACCTGAATGTGTTGGGTGCGGTGGCTCAGTCTGCAATCCCAAGTACTTTGGGAGGCCAAAGTAAGAGGATTGCCTGAGCCCAGGGGTTCAAGACCAGCCTGGGCAACGTGGTGAGACCTTGTCTCTATAATAAATCACAAAAATTGGCCGGATGTGGTGCATGTATCTGTAGTTCCAGCTACTCGGAAGGTTGAGGCAGAAGGATCGCCTAAGCCCAGCAGGTCAATGCTGCAGTGACTGTGAGTGTGCCACTGCACTCTAGCCTGGGCAACAGAATGAGACTCCAACTCAGAAAAAAAAAAATACCTGGATGTAGGGAGGTTGGAAAGAGCAGGCCTTGGGGGAAAGGGGGAAGTGTGAATGGTAGAGATAATTCTGAGCTGACTAAGGGGCAGACTCCTGGACTAGCTGTATGGGGATGAGAAGATAGAAGGGGCTGGTCACAGGTCAAAAAACCATGCCTAAAGGAAGGGACAACTAGGTCTGGCCCCACTCAGCAGGGAGTGAGGAGGTGATTTCTGGGGGACTGAAGCAGGACTTCAGCCTGATAAGACAGGGAGATGATCCAGTCTTCCAGAGAGGAGGGGAGGTCTCCAGCAGCACTGGAGTGGATGTCACATATTAGAATTGAAACCTGATTACTGGGAATGGGCTCTCATGACCAGGACCTGAATGAAAGACTGTGGGACCGTGGGGAGACCGGTTCTAAGTTGGGATGACAAAGTCATCTCCAAACTCCACCTGCTGGTGAGGATGGGATTGTAATAACCACCTCTGTGGTTAGAACTGGCTCTGCTGTGTAGCTGAAGAGACCTACAAAGTGTTCCCAAACTCCCCTCTGGTTCTTGTTTGGACAAGAAGAAAGCCCATCAAGGCTTCTGGAACATATAAGGAGGAGAGTCAATAACTGCTCAGAGTATAGCTTCATGATGAAATTCCAAATTTAGCCACTTAACTTAGCCACTTTGACTCCTCCTCCTCTGTTTGAATGCCTGGGCGAAAATATAAGACTCATCCAAATTCAGTTCTACAGGTAACGTGGAGCCAGAGAAGGTCCCAGAACAGCAAAGTAAATGAGCAAAATCTGAGTCTATCAGACATTATTTAAGAAGGATTTCAAAGGAGAAAGACAAGGTGACCACTTAGAAGGCTTGCCCTGCAGTGGTAGTTGGTGTGGAGAAGAGAAGCTGGATGGACAAGCATGGTCAAGGTGAAATTATCAGCATTCATCTGTGAAATTGGGGGAGGAGGCTTGGATGGCAAATAAGCCCAACACACACCAGGCAACAATCTGTCCCCTGCCCTCTGAAGACACCCTGTCTCCACGGGAGGAAGGCCCATCCACTCTCCCTTGCACTGGAGATACCCAGAGAGTTTGGGGTTGTAAGAAATGGTGAGGCTGAAAATCCAGCCATGTGAGTTGACCGGGACACAGCCTTGGAAGAGAGAGAAGGGGAGGGTCACAGCAGTTCATTCTATAGCTAAATTCCCAGTCACTTTTCCACTGCTGGGCCTCTGCTTCCTCACATAGAGGGTGAAATCAGTGATCACTTTCACTTCTGAGAGATGATAGTCATGGAGAATGCGGAGCACCAGCATTCAGGTGGGCCAGAGTGAGAGCAAATCTATTTGTGCTCCTTGCCAGCGGTAGTCCCCAGATACTTCATGAATATGTGACCAACACAAATGTAGACTTTACCATATGCTTGGCACTTTACTAGCTCATTTATTCCTCATTACAGTGCTATCCTCATCTCTATTTTATAGACAAGGCTATCGTAGCTAAGAGATGGCAACTCACCCAATGGCACAGAGTCACTAAGTGGTAGAAGCGGGGAGCTGGAATTTGAATTGTACACTTGAGATTTGCATACGTTTTGGTGGGAACACTAAACCTCAATTTAATATACACACATACATACACACACTTACCTGTGTTGATCTATGTTGTATATGAAAGAGGATCTTCCAGCCAGGCTCGGTGGCTCAGCCTGTAATCCCATGCCTTGGGAGGCTGAGGTGAGTGGCTTGCCTGAGCCCGAGGGTTCGAGACCTGCCTGGGCAGGCAAAACCTCATCTCTACAATAAATCAAAAAAATTAGCCGGGTGTGGTAGCACTCGCCTGTAGTTCTGGCTACTCGGAAGGCTGAGGCGGAAGGATCGCCGGAGCCCAGCGGGTCGAGGCTGCAGTGGCCGGGAGCGGCCACTGCACTCCAGTCTGGGTGACAGAGTGAGACTTCAACTCAAAAAAAAAAAAAAGAGGATCTTCCAAATCTATGGTTAGGTGAAGAAAAATAAGTTGTATGTATTGCATGATACTATTTATATATTTAAAAAGCATAGCCAGGCATGGTGGTGTGCGTCTGTAGTGCCACCTACTTGGAAGGTTGAGGTGGAAGGATGGCCTAAGCCCAGCGGGTCGAGGCTGTGGTGGCTGTGAGCATGCCATTGCACTCCAGCCTGGGCAACAAAGAGTAAGATTGCAACTAAAAAATAAATAAATAAATAAATAAATAAATAGCAAACACCTATAAAATACAACTCTGTATTTATGTAGTAAACATGTGTGAATGTAAACACCTAGAAGAATTTGGACGGTAGACTGAAAGAATAACTGGTTTTCTCTGGGAGGGAAATTAGGATGAAAGAGCATCGTTGAGAGCTAGTTTCCTCTATAATATTAAAAATTATTGTTCTATTAAGAAAGTATTTGTTATTACTGTGTAATTAAAATACATTTTTTAAAAAACTAATGGAAAAATAGAGTGAATAGAGGGAGTAAGGTTAGAAGCAGACTTATGAAAGTTTTATATTTATAGGTTTTATATTTTCTAAACTTATTTTTATGTTTACTAGCATAAACAAAGAGTGCATATTAAATAAAAACATGCTGTTGTTCCTTTACAGATTGTAAATTGTAAACAAAAGGATTCATCTATTGACTTAGATATTTTTCCTTTGATCACAGCATGGCTTTGACAGGTCAGAGATAGTTGGCAATGATGATGCTATAATATTGGTGAAAGGAGACCAGTCTTGGTGGCTGAGCCTATAATCCCAGCACTTTGTGAGGCTGAGGCAAGTGGATGGCCTGAGCCCGCAGGTTTGAGACCAGCCTGGGCAACTTGGTGAGAACTTGTCTCTACAATAAATCAAAAAATTATCCGGGTGTGGTAGTGCACGCCTGTAGTCCTGGTTACTTGGAAGGCTGAGGTCGATGCTGGAGTGGCCGTGAGCATGCCTCTGTACTCCACAGAGTAAGGAGTAAGACTCCAACTCAATGTGTGTGTGTGTGTGTGTGTGTGTGTGTGTGTGTGTGTGTGTGTGTATGAAAGGAAAGGCAAATATTGTGAGTGGTTGGGAGAAGGAATCTCTATGCCCTCTTCCTCTCCCAACTCACTGATGGCCATGGTCACTAAAATGTTTTTGTTCTCAGAGTTGAGTTTTGTGCCTGTGGAGTTAGCAGAGTCATTGGCTGTGCAAGGTGTGTAATGGTCTGGTCTTCCTAAAGACGTCTTCTCACCTCTTTTGAAGAATACATGAAGCACAGGATGGCTGGGTTGTTTTGATTGTCTCTTTGTACCTGTTTAAGGATGGTAGTGAATCATTCAAACCTTGCCCAAAGATCAAGCTTCTTTGGAGGTGGGGATTGATGGAGCAGTTCACTGACTGCTTCATGAGGGTGGTTTGAAGCTTAAAGGGGGAAATTGCTTAAGTTCTTGTCCATTTTGTTTATGAACCCAAATCCTTTTTCAGCATATGTTGCCCACAGTCACCAAATACTCTAGTTCACTGGGTATTTTCCATCCTGGTCCTAATTAAGGAGACAACCTGGAGTAATTATTAAAAACTCGAATCTAGAGTCATACTCTAGGTGTGAATCTCAGCCCTTTCAACTGCTACTTCTGTGACCTGGGTGCTCTCCCTCTAAGCCTCAGTGCCATTTTTTGTAAAATTGGAACAATAATAGTAAACCTTACAGGACTGCTGTGAGAATGAACTGAAATAATTTAAGTAAAGCATTTCACACCATGTCTGGCACAAATTAAAAACTCAACAAATACTACCTATTACTATGATATCTGCAAAACATTTAACACCTTTGTCTAATGACTCCTTCCTTTTTAAAACGTCATTTTTTTCAGATTAAGAAAAGGGACTGTCTTTTGCTCACTTATTTTGTACGCTGAGACTTTGCCAAAGTCCTTTATCAGTGCAAGGAGGTTTTTGACAGATTTTTTTTGATTTTTGAGGTATAGGATAATATCGTCAGCAAAGAGGGATAATTTAACTTCCTGATTTCCTTCTCTTGTCTTATTGCTAGTTTCACATGTTCTCACTCATAAGCGGACCCTGAACGTTTACCATAATACTCTAAGAAAGGGATTGTCAGTAGTTGGAAACTGTCAGGAGGGGGTGGGGCACATAACATCAATAAGGGTACCTGATCTCAAACCGGGCGAAGTGGGGATCAACAGGAGGCCCAAACTTTACCTGTATGATGATCACTTGTATACCTAATCCTGAATTGTACCCCACATCTTTAAAAGAAAAAAAAAAGAATGAAAGAAAGCTATCCACCAATCGAAAAGGAAAGAAAGAAAGAAAAGGAGTGGATAGCCATTATAGAGAAACAGAAAAACAAAATAAAAAATTCAGTACAAATAAAACAGAAGTCATATGTAATCCTATTACTTGGACTTCTGCAGTTTTTTTTCAATGCATATATGTGAATACCTACATTTACACAATCAAATTAGAATCACAGTGTATACATGATTTTTATACTCTGCTATGTGAATGATCACTAGAAAAGTGGCATGGAAAACAATAGGATAAAATACGGGTTCTACAGCATGATTTCAATGGCCACAGGGTCCACATTCATAAACTTATACTGATTAATGTGGAAGATAAATGTAAGAGACAGGGTCCTGTCTTCAAGGAGTATATTAGTGATCATGTAGTCACATAATCCTGTTTTAAGGATTCAGCACTTGGCCAGTCTCATATTATCAGAAATTTAGATTTCTAGTTTTTCTCTATTACCCATAATGAGTGATGAACATCTTAATATATATTGTTCACTATCACGAAAATGTCCATGTTTTCAATTCCAGTTTTACACATGAAATAGCCATGTTGAAGATTAGGTACCTTTTTAAGTGTCTTCATTAAAAAAAATATTTGAAGCAAAGTGCTTGAGTGCCTGTTTCTTCATATCCTCACAAACACAGAGAATCATCTATTTAATTATTGCTGATTCAATAGACGAAAAGTATCTTATTTTAACTTGAATTTTTTTGATTATAAAAATTTGTGCATTGAAATGCTTTTGGGCCATTAAAATATTGGAAACATAAAGTATGCAGAACAATAAAATTTCAAATAGTTTAATGAGGCATAGATGAGAAGTTTGTTTTCTCCCACCCAAGACTCCTAAATACCATCTCTGGGACTGAGTTCTTTAAGGTTAGCATGTACTTAACATGACTGCATGAGGGCAAGTGCTTTGTCTTTCCAGCATATAGAACAATGCCTGGCACATAGCAGGTACTCAGTAGATACTTATTAAATGAATGAGCAGTTTCCTGACTATTATAAGAAACATTTTCTATGTATACATAAACACCTACATGCATACTTTTTTAATATTATTAACAGAAATGAAAAATCGACCAAACCCATCATTCTTAAATATCTCTGACATTGCTTTATATAATTACAGTTAGAAACATTTCATTTTTAAAAAAACACTGCACAGCAACATAATTTAGTTAATGTGCTCTCTATTGATGGAACATTTAGTTGCTTTCTGTCTTTAGCTATTATTTATGAGTTTTTTGTATTTCTTCTTTGGGAATTATTTGTTCCTGTCTTTTACCAATTTTTAAAATAAATGTTTTCTCTAAGCTTTTAAGAGCTTTTTGTACATTCAGGATAATAAAACTCTGTTTATAATGTATGCTGTAAATATTTTCCTAATTTTTCATGTCCTTTAATGTTGTTTATGGAATTTTTTGATAAAAAATTTTTGCGAAGTTAAATCTACCCATATTTTTATAAATACATATTTTCTGCAATTGGTGTTATAGTTTATGAGATCTTTTTTCCTACTCCATATGAATACCAATCAATATTTTTCCATATATTTTCATGTTTACATATATTTAATTTATATAAAATTCAATTAATTATATGGTGTGAGGTAGAAATCTAACATGTTGTAGTAGCTTTTATTATCCCAGTTCCATTTATTGAACAGTCTATTTTATCCTTACTAATTTGAATACATTCATTCATACACTAACTTGTTGGGTTTTTCTTTGTAACTTATATCAATTTTATGGAGCATTCTATTGTTTGTCCTATACCAAACATTTTAAATTATTTTGCATTTATTTTTGAGATCTGATAGCACAAGATTATCCTCATGACATTAAATGTTTTCTTAAATACTCTCACATGCTTTTCTCTTTCAGATATGCTTTAGAAGACGATTAAATATGAATAGATGATTAGAGATATAAAATTGAAATTATGATTAGAATTGTTATAAATTAAGTAGTGTGAATTGACATTTTTATAATGTTATACCTTTGTCCTCAATTTGTTCTGTTACCCTGTGTCCCTCAACAAGCTTTTGTAGCCCAGGTGCAGTGACTCCTGCCTATAATCCTTGTACTTTGGGAGGCCAAGTCAGGAGGATTGCTTGAGACCAGGAGTTTGAAACCATCCTGGGCAACATAGTGAGACTTTGTTTGTACAAACAGTCAAAAATTAGCCGGGTGTGGTGGCGAGTGCCTGTAGGCGAGTGCCTGTAGCCTCCTTGTGAGGCTAAGGTGGGAAGATCACTTGAATCCAGGAGTTCAAGGCTGTAGTGAGCCATGATCCTGCCACTGCACTCCAACCTGGGTGACAGAGTGAGTCCCTGACTTAAAACAAAACAAAACAATACACAAAATTCAAGCTCTTGTGGTTTTGTTTTGTTGGGTTTTGTTCATGTAGATCTTACATTTCAACATTAAATTTATTCTTGGGCATTTTACTTTTGTTGCTATTATTAGTGGAATCTATTTTCCAGTAAATTTTTAAAAAGTTATTTAAAGCAATATAGAAAATACTGATTTTTATATTTATTTTTAAACTAGTCACCTTACTTTTCTTATTAGTTTTTACAGCTTCTGGTAGATATTTCCTGTTATAAAAATTACTTGCAAACATTGATAATGTTCTCATTTTACACTGAAACACCTGATTTCTTTTTCTTGTATTAGTGCATTGTATTGCCTCAATTTTCAGAGCACTGCAAAAAACAAACAAACAAACAAAAAATAGAGACAATAGTTGATAGCCTTGACCTCCATCTGATTTTAATCAGGTTACCTTCAAGTTTTACTGCTAAGTTTCACACTGGCTATTGGTTTGAGATAGATGTTCTTTTATCATGTGAGGGAAATATTACTATAATTCTAGTTTCCGATTTTTTTCTTGAAGAAGATAATGAATATTATAAGATGCCTTTGACATCCATTAAGATGAGATCATCTGTCTTGACCTATTAATTACATTTCAGAAATCTACTTTATTTAGTCATGGTTTACAGCTGTTTAAAATTTAGGACTTTCTGATTATCCATAATGAAGATTAGGCTATAATTTATACTATTTTTTTGATGTCTTGTTACTCTAGATTTGAAATATCAGTTGAAAAATTTTTTTTCTGTGTTATTCAACAGCTTAAATAGTGTTTCATTTCCTGCCTTCATTTACAGTCACTCAGGGACACCATGCACACAGCCCCTACAATGCTGCTGCTTCTCTGCCATCACCCTGTGGTGAACTCTCTTAACACCTACCTCAACCATCAGTACTTCTACATAGCCTCCTCCCAGCACTCCCATAGATTAGCATGTGCCTTTATTCCAGTATCAATCCTTCTGTAGTTTACTTGCCTCTTAACCTATTTTCCCCACTAGAAATCTAAACTTCTTAAAGCAGGGACAGTTATGTAGGCATTTTAAAAAACAACCTCCAAATCTCCAGTGCTTATCAGAAGACCTGGCACATAGCATGTGCTTAATAATGCTTTCGTTATATTAATAAATCCATAATGCATTTTTGCTGTACGCTTTGCAAGTGAAAAAAATTCAAATATATTACATGTATACTTTTTTGCCTTTCTTTGACAACAAAATAGAGATAATAACTACTGCCATAGAATTACTGAGTTGGGATAATAGATATGCAAAGATAAAATGTAAAGTGAAATAATTAAGCATAAAAATACATAAAAGCTATCAGACTTTCTTTGATATTAACGATAGGAAATGTGCATTGAGTAATTACTGTTCCAGGTATGGAGTTATCAAATTTATTTCTCATAACAGCCCGCAATTTTACATGTGAGTATATTGTTTTAGAGAACTTAAGTGACTTGGTTGAGGTCAAAACAACGGGGAAGTCGGGGAGTCATACTCCAAACCACAATGTTTTGAATTCACAGCCCACCATCTAGCAACGACACTATATTGTTCCACTTACCTGAGAAAAGAGATAAATTATATAACAGAGGGTGAAAATTTGGTTAAACATTTTACTTCCCAAGTTTTGTCTAAGTTCAACAGAAGAAAAAAACAAAAACAGAACTAATGCGTATCTACCTCCTTGATGTTTGCATTATTTGTCTTTTTTCTCTGATAAAAGTTGGGCTTACGACTGTGACTGTGTAAGGCTTCCTTCATTTTTAGTTTATGCTATGATGTTGCTGTTGCTTTATCCTAAAAGGATAAACATGGACTGTGGGATGGTTGACCACATTTCTGTTCCTTCTATCAAGGCCTGAAAGGGCACTAGACAGATGAGAGGAAATGACTTTCCTTTAGCAACAAAGTTGCTGGATATTTAAGCTCATGGCGAGATGGTGGCCTCTGGTGACTTTATCTTCCAAGGTACAGAGATCCGAAGAGGGAGCCTTTCTGAACAGGCTTTCTTTTCACTCTTTGCTGAAGAATATTAATGACTGCCAAGTGGAGTGACTTTGACCTGTAACCTGAAATGAGACAGATTTCAGGGCTCCCTCTGACTTTACCCCTAAAGTGAGGTATGGTAAAATTTCTAAAAGTGCAACATGAAGGAGAACAGTTTGGCATTTTACAGTTGACAATATGCCAGCTCTAAGACCTGTTTATTCCATCTCTAATCATTTCTGCTTGTTCCCTACTCCGGACTGTGACCCTAGAGTGAGTGATAGAAATGGCAAGAGGTTGTTCAGAAGATTAAAGACCCAAGTCACCAGAGGCCACCATCTCGCAAGAATATTTAGACATTTTCCACTTGGCAGTCATTAATATTCTTCAGCAAAGAGTGAAAAGAAAGCCTGTTCAGAAAGGCTCCCTCTTCAGATCTCTGTACCTTGGAAGATAAAGTGAATGTGAGGGATTTGTTTTGAAATTAAATATTCATTGGATCGAGTTAGAGCTATTACTGTTCTTGAGAATAAAACTGGATTTTCCCTTTGTTTTAAAATAACTACAGTCATTTTACTTAAGAATCAGTTTCTGTACTGAATCAGTCAGGGTAGCGCATGGTATGATTTTTCTAATTTAATAGACACAACGTGGAATTAAATACAGAGACGCTCAAAGTATTTGATGAAGGGTGCACGAGCAATTTGACATTGCAGAAAACCTGTCAGAAAGAAGCACTGTGGAACAGAGAAAAGAGTCTTGGGAATCCGACCCTGGGAATTATGACAGCCTTTGGATGAGGTCTTTGCCTTTGCCGATTGATAGCTGTTTCATCACATTCTCAGTTTTTGTCTCCTAAGCTGTAAAACAGGGTGTACGTTTCCTTCCTTTGGGGGTTTGCATAAGGACTTGGAAATGATAGCTAGAAAATGTAGCACAGACAAGCAGGAGGACAACAGTGGCAGCTATTATTCACATTTTAACAGACATACTGAGACTGGTCACTAAATGACTTGAAAGCCATTTACATCCGTTTACTCTCTCTCTCTTTTTAATCTGCCAGGCACCATTGCTCACATTTCCCTTGAATTTAAACATCTTTTAAAAGCTTTCAGAGCTTTGAAGGTTGATTTCAATGCAACCTGTTTTTATTCTAGGCATTTTTCTTACTGTCATTCTTAGTAAAACAAAAAACATTTACTGTCAAAACAACAAGAGTTTGCTCTCAAGCACAAAATGAAAGCAGATATGTCTGCCTGATTTATTTTGGCAACCACCTTGCAGTTAAATAGGACACCTTTTAATTTGTCACTTCTTTAAATTCATTGAGGTTGACAAAGTAAATCCCCATACGTAGTTTCAGCTAAACTTCAACTAGTTGGGCAAAAAGTTTATTCTTCACCAGTAAGCACATACACTTTCAAAGGTGCCAATTAAAGAACAATGTATTTAGCACCAACACAAGATAGAAACATCTAACAAATATTTATTATTGCTTGAGACTGGAGGAACTTAGAAATCGAACTTATTACCAGAGATCTGAGAAGAGGCATGGGAGGTCAATGTTTTTCAACAAACCAATGTGGAACTATTTAAAACAGTGAATATTCAATTATTTTAAAATTATAATCAACTATGAGTAAAGAGACTCAAAATTCAAATGTCAGCTCTATATTTACCAGCTGGGGATGTTATTTAATCTCTCTGAATCTGAGTTTCTCTATCTGTAAGTTGAGAATACTATCTAGCCCCTACAGGTTGTTGATTTTCTAAAATTAACTGAGGCAGTGGACACAGAGCATCTAGTACTTCTCTGACACACACTTATCGTTCAGCAAGTGTGAGTCACTGCTATTATTAAGAAAAGCTTCTGTAATATTTACTGGTCAATAGTTTAGCATGGGTTTCTTTCTTTGTTTCTTTCTTTGTTTCTTTGTTTCTTTCTTTCCTTCTTTCTTTCTTTCCTTCCTTCCTTCCTTCCTTTCTTTTTTTTTAGAAGACACAACCCAAGGGGTTCTTTTCCCATTTTTGAAAGTTTCATGACAAATGTGGTCATGACACCACACCTACTAAAGATTTCTTTTCCTGACAATATCCTCCTTCCTCACCATGGATGCTGTTCCAAGCACAGCAAGCCTTTGAACTCAACTGAGGACTGAAGACAAACTGACCTGACTCTTCAACGATGCTTGCTCTCTCTAGCCCTGGCCCAGGAAAACAGAGGCTGTCATCTGGTTAGATGGAAGCTTAGATAGAAGCCACTTCCTCTTCCAATCTATCACCTGAATATCCAGTGGAAACTTGTGGAATAAAGCCAGGCTAAGGTGTTGTTGTCAAACATGTTTATTCGTAACAGTTTTACATGGTGTGTTACAGAAATTAATGGAAAATTTCTAAAAATTTCGCTGTTCTGTTGAATGCATTGTACATAAAGTTAAAAATAATGTGTCCATATATGTTAACAAACTGTCATCTGAGGTAAAGTTAAAGTAGGTCTAGAAATGTACTGCAACAGTCATTTTCTCTTTCTCATCTTTATTAAAAAAATATGTGTCAGAACGCAGAAATTGAAATGAACCAAACCCACAGAGTAAACACTTGTTCAAAAGAAGGTGCCCGGTACATTACATGATGGGGTTTCAGTAGACACTGGAATGAGTACAAGCTATCAAAAAAGTCTTGCGGCATGTAAAGATTGAAGAGCTATGGAGAATGGGGACAGAATGACAGGTGGCATTTCCCTGGTTTCAAAATTTAAAGTGACAAATTTAGTGCTAGTGGAGGAGGAGGAATTAACACATGGATTTTCTATTGATCTAACCAGAACTGTGCAGACTCCTCATGGTCTTTTGGTATTGACACCTCAGCTCTTGCTCGGAAATTTCACTGAATTCCTGGGACAGGATACGGTGTTTCTGGGCTCACCAAACAGTGTTTAGAAAGAAAAAAAAAAAAAAATCACAGTTCTGCCAAAGAGAATATGAATGGCAGTTTAAAATCTTGACTTTATTTCCCTTACTTTAATGCATCACCTGGGTATCTTCTTTGAGTTCAGAGCCAGTTACATTTTCAATCATGTTCAATGAAGGACAACAAGTCCCCTGGGCTGTCACCTTCTGCTATGAAATTAACTCCAGTCAGCGTACCTGAAACAGCAACATCGGCCGAGTTCACTTTGAATGTGTCAGAAGCAAGTCAAAGAATTGGTACAATGGCATGATATGGCAAGACAAACTCAAGACAGCCATATTGAGGGAGAAGATAGCACCACTTGTTAAGAATCAGAATCGTGGACAACAAAGTCCCCATGGGAACTGCCTATCTTATCAAATCCCCAGGAAACACAATTGGACTGGTTTCAGGAAAACTCTCATGGTCATCACACCTTTCCCATCTTCCCCTTCATGTGAAAGGGTTACCTAATCACAAAATGTTTGCACATTCCTGGAGAAATCATGTATACCAACAGGTGAGAGCTACAGAGGGAGGTAAATGGCCCTTCTCACTTTTCTGGTTCTTCGGACTTTCCATATTAGGATGACACATATATATTCTCGAATAGACATTTGGTCAGTAGATCTACCTGGAAAAAAACTAAATTCCAGTGACCTGATAGCATAAAATGTGGGCTTTAAATGATGACAATTGCCTGGATGTATCACTTATCTCTTTGAAAGCATACAATCATTTAAAAATCAACCTTCCAAATCATTTTTGTTTCTATTGATATGAAGAACCAAATACAGGCCTACTCAAATCAATCATATCAATGGAAGTTCTACTTTTCGAACTTTAAAACCAAGTAATAATAATTACCCCTAAATCCAATTAATCACATAAATCTTTAAAGTCTTCTTGTTGGTGTTAAAACACTAAATTCAACACACTGTAACTGCATAGGAACATCAGGAAAACACATTTGACCTGTATAACAATTCTCTGTAGGGCAAAAATATATAGATTCTTTATGAAAATCATGTGCTAAACATACGAACCGAACACTGCACTTTTTGTTTCATAAATGTAAAAAAAGGAAGCTTAAACTCTTCTGTTTCACATACAAACAGTCCAGTGAGTTATATGGGGGTGGGTGGGTGCGGGGAGGTGGGAGAGGTTCGGAATCTGAATTTTTCCAAATGTGAATTGTCTTTTTCTTGTGTTTCGCAGAGGGTGAGAACTCTTGTAGAAAGGCTAGACCATGGAGTCACACGCTCCCTTTCTGGTCACCAGCTGCTGATTGGCCCGCTGTGCCTGACAGCTATCCTTGCACTCCGGCTTCCTAACACATATTCCAGAATCACATCTGGAGAATGAGCCTCATCCATCAAGTTTGTCACACCTTGCACTCAATCTGCTACCTTCTCTACAGTGTAATGGCATTATTAAAAAGCATTTTCATTAACATTTATATTTACAAACAAAAACTGACAATGTTTTTTTTCATTAGAACTCCTTAAAGCCATTTCCCTTAAATATTTAAAGAGTTTAATGGTAAGTTTTTATTTTTCAAGTTATAAAATAAAAATCCCATTTGAGTTTTCTGATGTACAAAAAGAGATAGAGATGAACCATTTTGACCACGGAATCAGTTTGTTATTCTGAGTATTTGTGTCACCATTGTTCCATTAGAAAGTCAGTTTTTAAGAGCCAAAATCACATTACTAGAATTGTACCAGAATTATTTGGCAAATGACTTTTCTCTGAAAATGGCACGTGGAGAAGACACTTGTCTGCATAGCATCACAGCAGCAAGATATCGGAAAAATAAAAAATATTATTTTATTGTACTTAGAGTTTAGAGAGTTTTAGGAAATCAGATGCATTTTCCATCTTTCTCATCAATGGGATTTGATGTCTTTTTCCTACTCACAGAACGAAGGTTCAAATTGAAAGCTGTCTCTCTTCACCAGGACGCAGAATAACTAAAGGGTTGTTTTGGCAACATTCTTGATCATAATGGATAATCAATCACTTATTTGTCTTGTGATTTCAAGTTAATTCATGTCATATGAGGCTTTCCCCCCCAGTTATATTTCTTCACCCATGTCTAAAAAAAGTCAAAAGCAATACAAAAATTGTACACCCATTAATTTTCAAACATGACAAAGAAAGGAAAGGGTGGGGGGAATGGCAGACCAAGCCCCATGGAGTAATGGAAAAATATCATTATATGATAAAAGGCATATGGATGACGATACTGTGGTCACAGAAGACCCCTTGCTTTTGCTTAAAAGAAGTCAGTGCCAACCCTGTTGTAATTCTCTGATGCTTGTCACTCCAAATTTGATGTCTCTAGAGTGGTCAGCAGGTAGAGAAATTAAAAAAAGAATTATGATTTTACACGCTAGGTCATCTTAAACCCAGCTATGAGAGCTCATACTATTCGTTGGGTAAGCATATGCTTGATTTGTGATTTAATGTTGGGTGTGATTTCTTTTTAAACTTTTGTAATTTTTTTTTTTTTTTTTTTTTTTTTTGTGCTGCCATAGGTATCTGCCACCGGTTGCCAAAAATGCTTAGTTCCCTCTTCTGAACAAGTTCCACTGGGCAATCATGAATTTCTTCGTGGGATGAGGTGAAAGAATACAAGAGAGCCTGTCTTGATGCTGATGTCCATGCCAGTCTCGAAGCACCCACCACGAGCTCGCACTGATGCTACTTCTTAGGTCTGCTGATCCTCGCATAGAGAGGCTCTGGCTCCTGTGGACAGAGGGACAAAGTAAGACTTGTCCTTTCCAACGTGGGATTTTCCAAGACAGCTCTGGGAAGGAGGGCTTGGGATTGGGATTAAAACAGAAAAGCGACAGTTTATGATGGATGACCTTAGGTTATTTTTAGGTTGCTTGTTCAGGGTTTAGGTTATTTTTAGGTTGCTTGTTCATTTTGACGACAACCATATCATCAAAAAGAACTACACACCCAGTTCTGTCTTTAGTTTTCAAGTTGGGACTGATTTCCCTGTTGGGGAACTAGCAAGGTACAGTCAGGAGAGCCAGACAAGTCTTGGTTTCTCCAACCACAAAATGGGAATAGTACTACTGGTTATTCTGCAGAGTTCTTGAGGGAATTAGCAATGATAGATATAATGTATCTAGCACAATGCTTGGTAGTAACAGGTTTCCAGAAAATGGTAACAATTATTATGAGTCAAGTGGACATTTTTTCAACATAGTTTCATGAGTGTTCACTTGAGACCCCTGAGATGCTATTTCCAATTGCTCTTTGGTTTCCACAAGCAGTGATGCCTGGGTGAACTGATGAGCACGAGAAGCGGCAATTATGCCTTTGGCTCTAATTAAAGGCTCCTGAAACTTGTCTCTATTTAATCTGCTGCTTCAGGTTTGGGCCAGTCATTTGTCTGCACTCATGTGGCTATCCTGAGACACTTTATAGGGATTTTCAACAAGCATGTGACACAGCAAACCTTCAATCCAAATACAGAGAGAAAACGGTGTCTGAACCTGTTTAAACCACTTCAGATTTCAGTTCATGTTGAGATGGCCCATGCACTGGCCAAGCAGATGAGATAGCTGTGGTTGTAAGCATGCCATAAAATTCAACTGTATGCTGTCATTCTTAAGAGGTTTGTGCCAGAATTACATGGGCACAATGACATCTTAATACTGCCATGTTTTCTATGTTAGCTTGCCTCCTGACATGTGAGTATAGGTCCTCTTTATTTGCCTCATTTTTTTTTTCTTTTTGAGTCAGGGTCTCACTCTCTCACAATCACAGCTCACTGCAGCCTCCACCTGCAGGACTCAGGTGTTCCTTCCCCCTCAGCCTCCCAAATAACTGGGACTACAGGCACATGCCACCACGCCGCTCAATTTCTTTTTTTTTTTGTAGAGATGAGGTCTCATTATATTGCCTAGGCCAGTCTCAAACTCCTGGGCTCAAGCAATCCTCCCACCTCAGACTCCCAAAGTGCAGGGATTACAGTGTGAGACCACAGCCGGCCATTTTTGCCTATTTTTTTTGAACCTTCAGAATGAATTGGCATTCTGTGAGCCCCTACTGTGTGTCTGGCACCATGCTAGGTATTTTCAAACTCATCACAACAGTCTTGTAAGGCAGATGCTTTATCTCTTTTGCAAAATGTAAAATCAAGCTCAGAGAAGTTAAGTAATTTGCCCATGGTTACACAGTAAGTTTGGATACATGAGAACTGAAAACAGTTCTTTTTCTAGTCTTTTACAACAGCTGCCATTCAAGAGAGAGCAAGAGCAAGAGAGAATAAAAGAGAGAGAGATAGAGAGAGAGAGAGAGAGAGAGAGAGAGAGAGAACGAGAGAGACCATCTGTAGAGTGCTTCATAGTTTATCAAGCACCTCAAGTTTTTTTCTGTCTGCCTTACCTAACAGTCCTGCTATTCTTTCCACTTTCATTTTACAGATAAACCTGAAGTTCACAGAGGTTGTGTGATCCCAAGGTCACTGGCTGCCTCTTGCGTATAACGTATCCTATCGCTTGCTTTCTACGGTAAAGTGGGAAAGTTCTAGAAGATAATGTTGTCCAGGGCCATCATTTTACAGATGAGGGATGCAAAGCCCAGTGGAGAAAGCTTTTGTTTCCTCAGAGGCACATTTACTTAGTAACCATGCCAAGAATAGAACTCAGGAGGCCTGAGGAAACAGCTTCCTTCAGAACTTGCTCTTAGCATTCTTCCTATGCTGGGAGAGACCGTCCTACCCTCGGAGGCACCCTATTCTGCAACATAGCAGAGTGGCAACTTGTCTCCCCAGGCTTTCCACCCATGGGCTTCATATTGCCCTTGGAAACATAAATAAGTATAATCAATCCTTCTTCAAAATGTCTGACAACAGAAAGTGTGGAAGCCCATTCTTCCACATCCTGCCTCTGGGTCACCACTTGCCAGTTCCTTCTGCCATTTTACATAGATGGACCTAGCACATCCGTTCCTCAATAAGGATCTGTTGAGTTAATGAACGACTATAATGACATTTCTAGTTCTTTCACTGTTCTGATTCCTTTGTCCTAAACACACTCCAATTTGGCTTTGTTCTCTCAAAATCAAATGAGCAAAATCTATAGCAAGATGATCTATTAAGCACCTAATCTCTTCCTTGTCAATATCTTGAACTATTTCAAATACCTGTTGTAAGGCTAAACATGTAATTTCACTGTGTGTTTGTTTTCTGGGAGTGTGGTGGGTGGAGTAAACAAAGGTGGAGTATAGTTATGTACAACACTGGGAGGAAACATTTTCTTTCACCTGTGCTGAGCTTCAAGGATGCATCTTAATGTTCCTGGATAGACTTTCTCCACCCATTCTTCTTTCTGGATGCCCCAAGAAGTCAGGCTGCCTTGATCTCACCCTACAATTTGCTCTATTCTAATTTTGGCAACTAATTTATCCAACTGAGGATGACACCTAAACACAGAAGACGATGACGGCAGGCTCAGACAGGGTAATTAATGCCACACTGCATTAACTTTCTGCAGCTGAGATAAATATTCACACATCCCCTGCTTGCCGGAATTTAGCTTCAAATACCCATCACAACAGTGGTAACGACTGCAGTCAACTCTCAATTATCCCCACTAATGAAGGGGAGCAGTGGTGTGGAAAACCCCACACAGCAGATAATCCCAAAGTCTGACACTGTGATGCATGATACATTTTGGCAACAGCTTTAACTTCCTTGTTACAGAACCTTACTCTGTCAGTGTTGGAGGGGAGCTAAGACATCATCTGATACAGAAATTTCTGGCCTGGCCTCTGGCAAGGTCACAAAGGGGTCGTCAAGCTATTTTCAAACTTCCAAAAAGCCTCAATGAAATCATGCGTGAACACAAAACGCTGCTGATGTCTTTTGGTTTTTCTTTTGACAGATCTGACCACACCTCTGCCTTGTTTCAACCTCTTCAAAGGCTTCACATCACCCACAGGGTAGGCGAAAGCTCCCTAGCTGGGCACGCAAGGCCCATTCGTCTCATAATCTATTAGAGCTAATAAATACTCTTTCTAGACCATGAACCAAAACTCTACCTTTAGGTCACGTAACTCATGCTCAAATATATTTTTTTCTTTATGTCTCTGCTAGAATGATCTTTCTTTAAAAATGGTCATGCCAGTCTCCTGCTTGAATCAGCCCTCCTGACTCACTACCCAGAGGACATTGCAAACTCCTCAGGAAGGCACTCATGGCCCTTCCCATGTGGCCCTACCTGCCCAACCAGCCTCATCTACTTCTATTCTCTCCCATGCCCTACCTTCCAAACCACATTTCAGGTTTGTCCTAGGATGATTGGGTTTTCCCATCTTTGAAACTTTGCTCAGGCACTTCCTTCTGGCTTCAAGACCCTTTTTGCTCTGTGCCTGGGAGTTCATCCTTTAAGGTCCAGCTTAATTATAAAGGCTTTTTGGACTCTGCAGGTGATGTGAGCCCCTGTGCACCTGGACACTCCAGGGTCTGTGGAAGCTTCTATCTTCATTCCTATTATGGCATCTTCCTAACATGTTCTACACTGAGCCAGAGCAAGAAACATGGGAGATACACCCACTATCCACCTGATGAATGAAGAGATGAATGAGTTAATGAAAGATTCTCTGCCTAATGGGAATTGGTAAATGCATATGAATTTTAAACTCACTGAAGAGTCTGACATATTAATATCTTTATTTTTAGAGAACAACTAAGTAGATGGCAGCCATAGAGTAAAAACAAAAACAAACCAACCCTACAACATTGATGTAAGTCAAACACCCTATTTTTTGGAAGGGGCAGTGAAGAAGTGGAAGCCCAGGAGTCTGAAGTCAGGCAGGCCTTGGTTAGTGTTCCTGCTGCCAATGTCCTTCAGCCAAAGACCAAGGATACACCTGCAGTTGAACGAGCTGGGTTTATTCCTCACTGCTGAGAAAGGAATGTGGGTCATCCCTGGACGAGTATGAGAAAGGATATATCACTGGACTTGAGCTCATGTTTGATGATTTGGGGGAGGGCCAACAAAGTGACCTTTTTCTCTGAGTTGGATGCTGTCATGAAGTGGGGGTATTCGATGATTCTCTTAATAATGCTTATCTGGAAGGCAGGAAGAATGGAGCAAGGCTAAAACTACTAGAGAGAAATGTTTGGTCATTTTTGCAATTTGGAGAATGTTCCTGGTTTGGTCATGCTCAGCCATGACTATCAGCGGTCTTGATTTTGTCTGGACCCATCATGGTCACCGATTGGCCTTGTCAGATGCTAATGTGTAAAATGGTGACGTGTAATAGGAGAATGTCAAGGCCTAGCTGGTGCCTGGTTGTCAGGGGCTATTGTTCCCTTTCTTTCTTTCTTTCTTTTTTTTTTAGTCGGGGTCTTACTCCGTCACCAGGCTGGAGTGCAGTGGCACACTCATGGCTACCCCAGCATCCACTTGCCAGGTTCTGGCAATGCTTCCGCTTCAGCCTTCCAAGTAGCCGGAACTACAGGCTTACGCTACCAAACCCGGCTAATTTTTTAAAAAATTTATTGTAGAGACGAGGTCTCATCAAGTTGCCCATGGTCTCAAACCCATGGGCTCAGGCAGTTCACTTGCCTCAGCCTCCCAAAGTGCTGGGATTACAGGCTGAGCCACCGAGCCTGGCCTATTGTTCTCTTTCTTACCATGTCCCACCTAGGATCCCTAGGACTCTGTGTGGAGTTCTGAACCCTTCTGAGTGCTAGTTCCTCACCTGTGAAATGAGGCTATAAAATCCCCTTTGTGAAGGATCAAACGTGTGTTGACTGTCTAGCACAGAGCCTGGCACATAGGAGATACTGCAAAAAAGGTTAGGTACCTTATATCTGGGTGTGTAGTTTTATTCTTCCTTTACAGAAGATGGTTTTAAGCCCAGTAATCACCTGTGGGTGTCTTTCCAAGTAGCTTCTCCTTCATAGTGCCTAGATGCAACTGCAAATAGGTTCTCAGTTATGAATATAATAATGGTTCTGGTTCAGCCCAGGGAAGCTGCACAGAATGAATGAGAACTTAACTTTTTTTTTTTTTTTTTTTGAGTTGGAGTCTCACTTCGTCGCCCAGACTGGCAGCCTCGACTTGCTGGGCTCCGGCGATCCTTCCGCCTCAGCCTTCCAAGTAGCCAGAACTACAGGCGCACGCTACCATGCCCGGCTAATTTTTTGATTTATTGTAGAGATGAGGTCTCGCTTGCCCAGGTGGGTCTCGAACCCGTGGGCTCAGGCAAGAGAACTTAACTTAAACAACCTGGCTGCAGGGCCCTGGGAATAACCGAGATTTCCACAGTTTGCAGATGACTCCATGCGTTCTTTAACTATGAATTATATGCTCACCTACAGCAGCCAAGCAGACTCACAGAACTAGAGTAATGTTTACAGAAACCTGTGTAGTCTATAAAGGTCTTTCCAATGTCACATGATCTCACTTGAGCTCCATACAGAGGCTGTGTCCTTGGTGCTCCTGTCTTCATTTTTCAGCAAAGACGCCAGGGCTTTCCACAGTTGAGTGATTTGCCTGAAATCACTCAGCTAGCCCAGGGCAGAGCTAGGATACACTAGGTTCCTTTTTTTAAAAAATATATATTTTATTACTATGGTAAAATATAAATTGCATAACATTTGCCATTTTAACCATGTGTAATTGTACAATTCAGCATCATTAATTACATTCATAATGTTGTGCAACCATCACAACTAGTTACAAAATGCTTCTATTACCGCAGAGACTCTGTACCCATTAAGAAATCACTCCCCATTCCCTCCATCCCCAGCCCCTGGTAACCTTTAATGTACTTTCCATCTTTATGAATTTATTTATTCTTCTTATTTTTAAATCAATTTTTGTAGAGGTATAATTTACACACAATGAAATGTACCCATTTAAATGCACAGTTCAGTGAATTTTGACAGATGTATACACCCATGTGAGCTACAAACGTTTCCTCACCCTAAAAGCTTCCCTTGTGCCCATCTCAGTCAATCCCCCATCCCAGTGCCAGCAATTATCTACTTTTGATCACTACAGACTAGATTTTTTTTTCTAGAGTTTCATGTAAACATACCCAGGTCTTTTTAAGCCTACTCCACTACCATGTGTTCTTTCTCACAGAATGTCGAAGCTGGGAGGACCCTCAGTCCAATAGTTCCTTTTCTTCATGAAGAAACAAATACCCCAAACACAAGGGGTACTTTCCCAAGGTCATACAGGAGACAGTGGAGAGCCAGGCGAGTAGCCCAGGGTATGAACTCCCATTTCTATGCTTGTGTCCTTGCTTCCTTCCCCCAGCCTGGTTCTTTGGCATTAAGCAGAAAGGCAACTAGTTTCTTATATCACAAGACCCTTTGGGAAGCTACCTAAATTATACTTGTTACTTTGTGCCCACATAATGTTTGTGGTATTTGTTTTTGGAAAGCTTGGCCACACTGAGCAAAAGTTTGTCAAAAGACATATATCTTCTTAGTGGAGAGAAGACACTGAGAAAGATGCTGAGAAAGGTGGTCTCAAGTGTGAGGTCAATGGTGCGCCATGCAATCTGCTTGCTGAGCGAGCCCATCTAGGCCCCATCCTGGGACCCCAGGGTGAGATAAGCACCAAGCCAAGCTGCGGATCAGACGAGAGCAGGAAAGTGAGCCAAAGCTGGAGTCCCTCAGCATCGCCCTGCCCAGGAAACAACTTTGGCCTCCTGGTCTTTTAGCCCCAGTGCGTAGGCCTAACGTAGTGGGAGTTTTACCTTTCCTGGCTTGGCAAATGATCGAGGTGTTGGTAGCCAGAGTGGAAAAAGGCTAAAATAACTCAGAGTTCTATCTGAATTCATATGTAGGGTTTAAAAAAAAAGCATGGATTTTGGGATGCAGAAAGACCCCAGCAATCCTCCTGATGAACTTTGGCAAATTGTCACCTATCTGAGTCTCAGTTTCTTCATCTGTAAGATGAAGTACATATAAGATCTCTCATGGAATTTTGAGAATAAGTGAGCTCATATAACATAAAGAATCTCAAGCACTGGAGATGTCTTCCTTTCCTTTTTGTTCAAAGAAAAGGAAAAACAAAGCTTTCTGGCCACTTTCAGCCTAAAAGTCTGGCCATCACAGTAGAGAAGTCTTCAAAACAGAGAACAGATTGAATAATAATACCTTAGAGACTGATGCTGCCAAATGCAATAGCTTCTTGGGGTCTTGGGTGCTTACACCCACTTATGAATACAGAGATACACCATCTGAGTTTCCAGAGGGGTCTTTGCATGTTCTGATCAATATTCCATTTCCCTATTAATCATAACAACAATGATAGGCATGAACGATCTGCTTTGCACATATACAGCATCTTTTTTGACCTTATTATACAGCAGGTGAGGACACTGAGATTGTTCACAGCAATTTTCTGCCTTTTCTGAGTGACCTCCTGATAGTCTTTGGGGATCCTAATAAAGTCAGCATACTTTAGGGATTTCTGTCTCCTCCTTAGTTAGTTGGGAATAGGGACAGCCTGAAGGAAAGATGTTTGTTAGAAGATTTCATTTGGGGATTGGTTTCCCTTTGTAACTGGGTGACTATGGGCTAGCTAGAGGGTCTTAAAATGTCAGAGGTGGAAGGGGCTGGGGGAATTGTATTACAGAAGGGGAAATCAAAGCTCAGAAATGAAGCCACCTGCCTCATATCAAGCATCTAAGTTGAAGAATCACTGCTAAAATCCAGGTGTCCTGGTTCTGTTTGAGTGTTCCTGAATTATTTAATGTGGGTCTAGATTCAAACCCTAGCCCTATTACATGTGACTCTTAGGATGTTACAAAGTTATTAACCTTTCTACCTCACCTGTAAAATATGTGAAATGGGAATACTAAAAATACTTAAGAGTGTTCCTATGAGGATTGAATTAATTAGGTGATGCTAGTAATTTTTAAATATATTTTAGTAGTAGTTGTAAATGAAAGGTATTGGGATTACCTTCCGCAGAATAATTCTGGAAACTATATTTATGTAATTATAAATATATATTTATAAAATTATATCTATAAATACATAATTCTAGAGCATGATCTAAATCAGGGGTAGCAAACCTCGGTTCATTAGCCAATTCTGCCAGCTGCCCGTGCTCAGAAATATTAGAAGTATTATTGGGACACAGCTACAGCTATTCATGTATGCACTCTCTTTTGCTGCTTTCTTGCTTACAGTGGCAGAGGAGTGCAGTTGCAATAGCGACCATATGGCCCACAAGGCATATGTATTTATAGACAGTTTGCCAAATGCTGGTTAGATGATCAGCATATTCTACTTGCACCCACTACTCCAATGGCTGAGCGTCAAGTTGAAATCTCTAGGGCTAGCCTCAATTTCTCTTTTGACCTCCAGAGGATGTATCTAGCAGCCTACTGGCATATCTACTTGAATGTCTTATAGGAACCTCAAGTTCGATTGGTCCCAAAGTAAACTTGCCTTCTTTCTGCTCAAGCATGCTGCTCTGTGTTCCTTAGTACAGTGGTCATACTTAGATCTCCACATCAGGAACTTGGATGTCATCCTACCTTTTGTCCTCATCCTCACCTCCCATGTCCCTTCAGTCTTTTTTTTTTTAGATTAGAAAATATAGTTTATTTAAAAGTAAATTAGAGAGTGGGGTGGAGATAGGGAAGGGGCAAGCCAGGAAACATGACCTCGTCATAGCTCAAAGAGCACATGGCCACACTATGGCTCAGCAAGGCAATCGCCATCCCTTCAGTCTTAACATCCTGCTGATTTCAGCTTTTAAGTATCTCTTGGCTCCATGCTCACCTCTTCATCTTGGCAGATATCACCCTCAGCCAGACCTGGACCATCTTCTGCCTGACCTACTCCAACAGCTTTCTAGCTAGAAAACCCAACTGGGTGTCTCTTCATGAAGGTCTGAGGAAGTGGGACACTGTTCCTCCAAAAGCTTAGGTTAGACTTACTGAGTTCTACATCCATGAAACAGACATATTATTGTGTGTGTGTGTGTGTGTGTGTGTGTGTGTGTGTGTGTGTGTTTGGTTGTATTTAAAGACAAAATAGTAATAATAATCCCAAATACATGTGTTTTACTTTCAGAGCTTGCAGAGCGCTTTCATATTCATGACATCATTTGGTTCTCAGACAGCCTAAGGGCAGAGCTGTTGCAATTATCTGTCTTTATCCACATGAAAGGATAAATGTTTGCCTAAGGTCATCTGCTTTGGAATCATAATTCAGACCCCAGTCTCCTGACTGTGGTTTTGTTTTTTCCTTTCCTTGCTTCCCCTTTCTCCTTCCCTCCTTTCTGTTTCTTTCTTTGAGATTCTTCTTCCCAAAGCATCTGAAGTTCCGCTTTCTTTTCCCTTGAACACTAAAAGTCTACCAGGTAATATTTTATATGTCTTGCATTCCCACTACGGAGATCAGTATTTTTAAAAATGACAGCGACTTATTATTTATGGCAATATCTATTGTTACTAAGGGAGACAGGCCAGACAATTCCCCATTGTTACAGATGCTACTTTGACTTGACAGCTGGGAAAGCCTGATAGGCAGTTTATTTACTTAGCTATTTAACCAAATAAATGTTTTCATTTTTCTTTCATCTCCTCAAAAGCTAACATTTTGCCCTTAAAATTGCTCCAGCAACACATCAGTGAAGTATAAATTACCTGCCATTCCCATACCAGCTATTATAATATTATTTTGGTTCTTCTTTTTGCCCCTGTTGACCCAATCTTTCAAAGACACGTGCTTTTCCTGTACGGGAGGGTAGGAGGAAAAAAGTAAAATGATTGAAGATATTTTCCTTTATTGCTAAAACAGAAATGCTGTTTGAGATTGGCCGTGAAGCTTCTACCTGCAGGGATTGAGTCCGTCTGTTTCCTCTTACTATAGTGTGATGTGGATTTAACTTATCAACAGATGTCATCCTTACTTACTCAGAACTGTGCGGGTATTTCTAATAAAAAACAGCTGGAGATAATGGTTGCAAGGGCGATAAGAGGGACAGGACTCTTGCTTTCCAACTGTATGAAAGCAGAGGGGAAAATACAGTCAGGGACATAACCGTCCCTACATGGTCTCCCTTCTCGAAATGTCAGGAAAGGCACTAAGAAATTGCAGTCAATAAATTTCTGGCTGGGAGGATGGGGGTATGGGATGGAGACAGAAAGAGCAAATGTGACTTGTGCTGTTATTGATGGAAGGACCCAGAAAGGTTCATCAGGATATCTTCTGTGGGTGTTGTAAGGGTAAGGGTCCCAAACCCCCAGGGCTGTGGACCAGTACTGGCCCTTGGCCCGTTAGGAACCAGGCACACAGCAAAAGGTGAATGGCGGTCGAGCAGGGCTCTGCCTTCTGTCACATCAGCAGCAGCATTACATTCTCAAAGGAGCTTAAACCCTATTGTGAACTGTGCATGAAAGGGGTCCTTATGAGAATCTAATACCTAAGGATCCTGCCCCTCACCTCCATCCACGGAAAAATTGTCTTCCACAAAACCCATCCCTGCTGCCAAAAAGGTTGGGACTGCTGTCCTAGGGGAGGTGTCTGCAAGGCTGGCATAAGCCCCTTGGCACTTGATTCTTTTTTTTTTTTTTGAGTTGGAGTCTCACTCTGTCTCCCAGACTGGAGTGCAGTGGCCACTCCCGGCCACTGCAGCCTCAACCTGCTGGGCTCCGGCGATCCTTCCGCCTCAGCCTTCTGAGTAGCCGGAATTACAGGTGCGCGCTACCACGCCCGGCTGATTTTTTATTTATTGTAGAGATAGGTCTCGCCAAGTTGCCCAGGTGGGTCTTGAACCCGCGGGCTCAGGCAATCCACTCACCTCAGCCTCCCAAGGCGCGAGATTACAGGCTGAGCCACCAAGCCCGGCTGCACTCGATTCTTGATAGGGAATTGTGAAGTGGCCAGGCTAAGCTTTCAAAGGGAGAAAATTGCTTCACCGAAGATTACAGTCCAGTCCTCCTCTGGAGCTGGAAGGTACTTATTATGATTTACATGTGAAGACTGCTCATTTTTTGGAAGTGAGAGGTCTGAGGCCCAAAACAGGGTCATTCTGATTATGGGACAGGGTAAGCCAGAGAGCTACAAAGCACGACTTTTCTTTTTTCCTTCCAAAGCTGCTTTGATGCATATTGAAAATTCATCATCTGAAGATAAAAAGTATAAAGAAAACCTCCCAGCCAATAACCTTATACATAAAATCCAAGGTAGTAGGGAGCCAATATTTATTGTACACAGATAACGAAGATGATGCCGGTGGTGGTGGCAGTGGCAGCAGCTAGCATCTATCAAGTGCTTTCCATGTGCCAGACATTGTGCTAAGAGCTTCCCACACATTACTTTATTTAGTCCACACAATAATCCTATGAGGCTGACACTATTTTTATCCCTATTTTTCAAGTGAAGAAAATAAGATAGAGCATGATTATGAAATCTCAGCAGGGCCACATAACCAGGAAGCAGTGGAGTCAGATGCTGAATCCAGACAATGTTACTCCAGAAGCTGGCTTCTTAAAAGTTGAGTTTTAAGCTGAATACTCAAGTGTCTGTCTCCATGCCAGAGACTCAATATAAGCGATGTCAGTTAACATCATGGATAATGGAAAGCCCCTTCTAGCAGATGAAGAAACCAAGACTCAAAATAAATTATTGTTCTTGCCCAAGCTTTTCTGCTATAGCTGAGCTAGGATTTGAATTCAAGTTCCAAATCCTAAGTTCTTCCCACTGTACCATGTTAAGTCCTTTTATAACTCAGCTGTGGCTTGGGGTACTGGAGTGCATTAAATATGGGATAGACCAAAGCTCCATGAAACAGCTCAGCTTGTATGATTGTCTCAAGCTGAACAGGTTCATAAAGATGAGGGTTTGATACATTGATCTGCAAATGGTGTAAGTCATCTTTGTTTTCTGGAAGAACTTCAATTTTAGGATGATGTCTGTTGTTATCCTGATGAATGGCTCTTGTCGCCTCTTGTTCATTCATCAAATTTTTCAAGGCAAGTTTGAGCATGAAATACAACATACACATGGGGAATAATCCTCTTGGGGAATCATCCCAAGGAGTCTGCCCATCATCTCCAACTTTTCTTTTTCCTGGAACATTCACTTTGCCTTTAATATACCAGCTCCCAAAGTAGTTTTGCAAGACTGAATTTTTAAATGGGTCTTGGGTGGTTTTTCATGGCATGATATATTATTGTGTGCTATTGTACTGATATGAAATGTGGTAACATATACAGTATGTTAGGTTTTTTAATCATAAAATCTATTAACAAAATGCACTTTCAAAACACTGTATTAGCTTTCAATAACCGTCAAAATAATGTATGTATAGACTGAGAATGATTCTGAGATAGCCTCAGAATCCATTTATGAGTTGTGAAAACTGTTTACCATTTTAATGGTTCTGACTATGCTGTTCAGGACTATAAAGAAAGGTGCTCTTTGGGAATGGCCTCACAATCCTATGTGTTTATGGAAAACTAGGAAAGTATTTGAAAATTGAACACATTTGCCAAGGAGTGACCTTAGAAATCATGTCTAGGTAACAAGGTGTACTTCTGTCTCCTGAGAAGGTTTGCTTCACCGGTTCCTCTTTCTTTTGATCAAATCAGATATATTGAAATTCAAGTGCCAAAAGCCACTTCTAGCAAATGTAAGTACACCTCTCTCAAAGTAGCTGCTGATGGACTCTGAAGTGACTTGGTAGCAATCCACATTCTGTGGATTGCACAGGTGCAAACAGCAGAGCCTCAGAAGTGAGTACTGTACATGGTTGGGCTTCGGATTTCACATCAGAAAGAGTGTGGAATGCAGGGTGCAAGGCCTTTTCTGGCTAGATGAAAAGGGTTACCTATGATCTTACATCTCGATCAATCTTATTTCAAGCACTGCTTGTTTTTGCTTCTTAGTCTGGCTTCTCAGTGTGTTTGATTGGTGACCTCTTTAGGTCTGTGGAGTGTAGGCAAATGCAGTGACATTTTGCTTAAGAGATTAAAGCATCTGGACCACGGCTCACTGGGAAATTATCAGGGTGGGCAGAACGTGTCCATCTCAGAATGTTGATGCTTGCAGAAACTAAATCTGCTAAGTAGTACTGACCATGACTTATTCTATCACCACCATCCACTCAGAATATGTTATGAATTAAATAACAGAATCATTTGTCAATTCTCACCCCTACCCTTGCCTCCCGGTAAACGTCAAAGGTCATGCATCCATGAGGAAAAGCACAACACAAACAAGGGGAGATGGTGCAGACACTGGCCATACAGCACAGGCAGGGAGAGATGGTGCAAACATCAGGAATACAGCTCAGGCAAGGAGAGATGGTGCAAACATTGCGGATGTGACTTTGGAAGTAAAGAACAAGCAAAATGGAAAGCAGATGGAAAGGAGGTATCTTAAGGGTAAAGGAGATAAAAAGGAAAGATACCTACCCAGACCTGCGCTATCTAGCTACCGGCCTGTGGACTTAAATTATCACCACTGGGCTCCCCACTGGGCTCACCAAATGGATCACTGTTGGATGAGGCCTGTGATCCATCAGGCTAGAACACAAGAAGATAATACTTTTTTTTTTCTCTTTTCAACAATGGAATCATTCTCATGCAGCATATACAATCCGTTATTTTAAAGGAGGGAGAAACTCAGAGGATGCCGCACCAAAAATGCAGACTTGTCACAGCTTAAGAGGAGGATAGCCTTTTCCAGCTGGCTCATTTGGATATAAGACAAAGTCCCTTTATAGAAGCCCCTTGAGAACTTATGAGTGAGCCAGCATTCTTGTCTTTGTAGGCTTCCTCATGCATTGTCCATTTCGATTACAAAGTTTTCATATTAAGGAAAAACAAAACCAGAAATAACAAACTGGTTACTTACAGCTTCTTGCTCTTCACTTTTGCTAGGACTTTCAAAGCCTTCTTCAAAGATGTCATCTGTGGTGGGATCACTGGCGTGGGAAGCAGATGATTTGGATGGAGAGCTCTGTCTAGGGGCTGGGGTTGGAGCTGCACAAAGATCATGCAAAAAGAGGAAACATCTTAAGTGCCTGGCTGCAACCATTTCTATCCATCAGAAACCTCAGGAATTTACTTATATTCAAGCCAAATAATAGAATTCCTCTTCCTATCCCAGATCCAACCAGCTGATCATTTAAATGGGGATTTGTTAGAAATACAAATTCTCAGACGTACCCCAGATCTACTGAATCAGAAACTCTGTGTTTTAACAGCCCCCTGCAGGTTATTATGATTCACGTTCAAGCTGAGAACTACTGGGCTATGGCTTGCTTTCTTCTTTCTTGCTTTCATCAGAAGGCACATTTATTGAGCACCTTTCATGTGTCAGACATTGCTAGAAATTTTACAGACGATATCTCTAATCCTCATAAAGCCTCTTTGAGGTAGAGGTTATCCCAATTTGACAGATAAGAAAAGTGAAGGTTGCTAGTTTGCTCATGACAACTGGAAGAACCAGGCACATAGTAGGTATTCAAAAAGCAGGTGTTGAATAAAGGCTATGTGTCTCAGTGATCTGAGAAAATGGATGTAGCTGATGGCAAAGTCACAATTGGTGTTTTATTCTGTATGGATATACATTTGCTGAACTGACCTACCCGCATTTCCTCTCATTTGTTTCAGAGGTATATAACAAATATGCCATTTGATACCACTCTTCTTTCAATAATTTCTAATTTGTCATTGAAAATACCAGTCACTGGCTCAGACCCAAGTAAGGGGGTGGCATGGCTTGATTTAGTAGCTGAATTTCAAGTGCCATTGATAAGGCCTCCTTGTTCTAATGTTCCAGAATATAGAAATCAGACAGTGAATGCTCATGAAAAGAAGTGGGCACCTTGTGCCCTGATGAACCTATATTTAGAATAATGCTGCTATCCCTCCATTTATTATTTATAATGGTGCCAATGAGTGAGACACTGGGCTAGGCACCTCCCATTAATTATTCTCCCCAATACAAACACCCACAAGTGAGTATTGTACTTTTCTGTTTTTCAAAACTGAAGAAACTGAGGCTCAGAGAGATGAAGCGACTTGCTAAGGGCTAACAGCCACGAAATAGCAGCACTGGCACTTAACACAGACCTATCTGACACTATCCAGTCCAAGTGAGCTTTTCTGTTTCTATGCGAAGCTCACTTTTGGTCCAACTGATCCTCTACTCAAAAGATTCTAAAGGGAATAATGATGAATAAGAGGATAGAAAAATTGGTTTTATTCATTTTCTTTAAAATAAAACTTTAAGTTTAGAACATTTTAAAAATTAATCCTGCTTTGCTTCATGATGATTACGAAACAAACATTACAGAGAGCTTAAAGCTATATGAAAACATTCTGATGGGTAGTAGATGTTTAATAAATATTAGCTTAATTGGATCCTGAATTGTGTTTGAAGTGTTTTATTGCTTACTAAAGGCTGGGAACGCAGACTGAACTGCCAATTCTGACAGTTATATTGCTCATATGTATCCAATGAAATCAATGGGAAGCATGACTAGAAGTTTATTTATGCAAGTGCCTTAACCTTTAGAAGGTTTTAGAGACTCTTCCAATACTCTAAAACAGTGGTTCTCAGTGTGGGGCGATTTCGCCTCGAGGGCACATTTGGCAATGCCTGGACTCATTTTTGATTCTCATAACGAGAGGAAGGGGATGTATCTTACTCACGTCTAGTGAGTAGAGGCCAGAGTTGCTGCTAAACACCCCACATTGCATAGGGCAGCCATTAAAACAAAGAATCATCTGACCCAAAATGTTAGTAGTCACCAACCCTGCTGTTAAACACAACAGTAACTAAATGGCCTTTGTTTTATTCATTTCATTCACTGCAACCTTCCCCAAATGCTTTTCATTTGCCAGGAACTATGCTATCATTAGGAGTATAGAAGTGATGGACTGGGCGCGGTGGCTCATGCCTATAATCCCAGCACTTTGGGAGGTCAAGGTGAGAGGACTGCCTGAGCCCACGGGTTTGAGACCAGCCTGGGCACCTTGGCAAGACCTCTTCTCTACAATACATCAAAAAAATTAGCCAGGCATAGTGGCATGCACCTGTAGTTCCAGCTACTTGGAAGACTGAGGTGGAAGGATCGCCTGAGCCCAGCAGGTTGAGGTTGTGGTGGCCATGAGTGTGCACACTGCACTCCAGCCTGGGCAACAGAGTAAGACTCCAACTCAAAAAAAAAAAAAAAAAAAAAAGAGTATAGAAATGATGAAGAAATATTTTCTGTCCTCAAAGAACTTAAATTTCTCTTTTATTTGTAGCTGGCACATGAGCTCAGTGAAAGAGAGATGTGTGTATTTTTTTTTTTAATTTTCTTATTTATGCATGGCTGTCATTTCTTTAACATTTCATTTTTTTTATACATTATTCTTCATCGAAACCCTGTGAGTTAGAATCAATAGAGATGCTCCACTATGCAGATCAGATAGCCTGAGTGTAAGTGGGTTGTTTATATACACTGAAGGCTTTCGTTTTCAGAACAGCATTCCAAACTTGGCTGATACAATCTGATTCTGTTAACATTAGATTTTTTTTTTGACAATTCACAGTATTGGCCATGCAGTGATCCGTATCACCTGTGACAGTAATGACAACGCCAAATTCATTGTACCATGAGCCTTTTTGTTCCTCTTATCACAGGCTGAGTCACCAGAACACCTTTCCTGAATTGTGTCAAACAAGCACACATGGGTGCTCAAGTATATCTGGATTTTGATTTGGCTGCACTGTTTGGCTGCACTGACGGGCTGTTTTCTAGGTGTTTGCAGTAGAAAAGTGAGCTGGGGTAGAATCACCAGAAGCTAGAACCAGGAGGAAGCACACTACTCATCCCAGCCAATTCACTTGTGTTACCGATGACAAAACTGAGCCTCGGAGAAGTCATGTGCTTGTCCAAAGACACGGCTTGCAGTGAAGGAGACAACGCTAGAACCCGGGGCCAGGACTCTGGACAAAACCACTTAACATGTGATAACAATGGGAATATAATACTACATATTTTGAGAGGTATATAATGTTTTAGTACATACGTGTATACCATTGAACCCTTTTAATAACCTATAGCTAAGACAGATAAGGAAATTGAGGCTCAAAGGCACGAAATTAGTAAGTAATAAAGCTGATTCAGTTCCCCAGTCCAGAACTTTCTGCTGCAATGTCTTTCTTTCTTCTTTTCTCTTTAACTACTAGAAGCTTTCAGCCAAAATCTGGCTTCAGCTATAACAGTCATTTAAGACTTTATGACTGTTGTCTCTCTGCCCTAAGTTTTATCTTGATATTAATTTTCTGTTCTAAGTTTTAAATCTTGTCCCCCAAATTTTTTGAATTTGCATTCACTGTTTGTTTGTTTGTTTGTTTTTTATTTCAGTAAGCCATACTGAAATCTGTGTGTCATAAGCTGGATACACATAAATGAATGAATGAATGAATGAGCAAATGAGCACATCTCAAAAAGTCATAAGAAGCAGAGAAAACGTCACGGAAAAATAAAAGGCTTGAATTCAAGTACTCCACTCAGTCTATTGACTTTATCTTTGAACCTCACTTTCATTATCTGTCAGACAGGTCTAACAAAACCTGACATATGCATTAAGTCTAAAAATAACAAATGTGGAGAAGGTCTATTATAACTGGTACCTAAATTGGTAGCTCTTATATTAGTAGTAGCAATATCAATGAAGAGACCTGATGAATCCAAGGAGGTGAGTTCTCTGTCCCCAGAAACCCTATCTCTAGACACAAGGCATTGCTCTCATTGGGTTTTATGTTTTAAGTGATGGGCACTCACGTGAATTGGTCGATGGTGTGGTAGAAGTCACAGGGGTCAAATTCAACTGGGAGATGTCAAAGTCATCACAGTCGTCTGTATCCTGTGCCACCCCGACTTTGTTGAAGTAACTGGAGAAGGCCTCTGAGGTACAGGTGAGGGAGGGCTGGTCGGGTTTGCGGGAGGGCACGGGTGGAGGCTGGGCCATCTGGAAATCCTTAAACGTTTCTTTCCCCATTTTCTGCCGGGGCTTGTCGGTCTGTGGACTTGACCTGGCGGAGTCACTCGTGCCTGGGACGGTGGTGAGGGGGGCGAGGGGACCTTGGAACATGGCAGCTGGTAAAGGCATAACAGTTTGTGTGGGCATGAAGGCGGCTGGCGGAAACTGCCCGGCCACAGTTGGCCAGGGCTGTTGAGTGGCAGGAAAGAGACCTGGCTGGCCCCATGCGATGGGCTGAGCCCCCGGCATCACCTGAGCGACTGGTGGCTGAGCACCCATGGCCATCTGCTGTTGGACGAGGGGCTGCTGGCCCCAGAAGGATGGGAGGACGGCGCCCATTGCAACATAACCTGGGAGGGTGAGAAAGGAGAGTCAGGCATCTTGGAAAAGAAGATTGATTATTATTGACAAAAATGCCATGCTATGTGCTAGGGACTGGGGATGCCAAGATGAATAAGGCAAAAGCCCCTGTTCTCGTGGAGTCTACCTCCTAGAGAAGTGGTCAGGAATAACCTCTCTGAGATGATTTGTAAGCAGAAACTAGAATGCAGTGGGGGAGCAAGCAGATATCTGGTGGATGATAATAACATAGCTATAGTTGCTAAAGGTTTCCAAAATCTCATCGCCCTTGGAGCCACGTGTCCCAGGACAAGGGCTGCAAGGTAGGCTGGCAGGACTGAGTTTTCACCTTGCCTTCCCTTCTTGCTTACACTTAGGACCCTTTCAATTGCTTAAGCTCTCTAAGAGTCAGCCTCTTTGTTGTAAAGTCAGGCTATCATATCTTCCTTCATAGTATTGGGCCAGTGTGCCAAATGAACAAGGATCTGAATGCTGAAGTTTTAGAGGCCTAGGTTAAAATTAAAATTACTACTTCTTATCTATGTAATTTGAGGAACACTTTGTAACCTCTCTAAGACTCTGTGTCCTAATCTGTAAAATGGGTATAAAATACCTTTATCTCATTGGGTTGATTTGAAGATTGAGATAATATACATAAGGTGTGGAGCAATGTATCTGACACAGAGTCAACATTCAGTAAATGTTAGCTACTAGCAGGATTTGGATCAGATAGAACCTAGAAAGTTACTTAATACTTTGCTTGATATATGACAGACATGTAATAAATGGTAGATACAGATAGTATTATTATACATTATTTCTGTATTATTATTCCAATTTTAGAGAATAAAAAAACAAAGGTTATTTTCCACTCAGGGGTACCTCATCCAGCAGTACAGGCTGGGCACTGCAAAACTCCAGGGCATGTACTCACATATATTACTATGATAATTGTTTGCTGTATTATTCTTCTCAGCTGTGATATATACATGTTAACAGGAGTGCAAGTGATACTTGTTACAATAATAGTAGTAACAGCAACAAGTTTCACTTATTGCATGCCTATAATATGCCCGGTATGCTATTAGATGTTTTACTTCTTCACAAAATCTCTGCAGTGTAGGTATTATCTTCATTTTGGGGATGAGGAAACTGGTATTCAGAAGAAAAACAACTTGCTCAGGGTCATGGTTGCATGAAGGTGGGATCAAAATCCAACTGAAGTTGTCTGTCCCCAAAGCCAGGGGACCATTTCCAAAGCCAATTTCTGATCTTTGCACAATGAACCTTGCCCACCATTGAATGTTTTAGCATACCGCAGGCCCATAGGGAAATTCTATGTGCTTCCAGTGGTCCCCACCCTTCTCAGGGTGCACAATGGTCACCTGAATGTGAGGTCAAGCCTGGAAGACAAGTTACCAGGCTGGGCAGAGCAGAGAATACAGAAGCTAGCTTTGCCTGGCCTCTCAAAACAAACGTTTTCATGGCTATCAGTAGGAATTTGCAGGTGCTGTGTGGTGGAACCATGAAGAAGGAGGCATGGATGCAGAGTATCCTAGCAACTTCCCAAGGAATGATGAGTGGGCCTCATGGCATTGATCACATCATGGGTCATCTCACTGACTCTGGTGAGCCCAGAGGAATCACACGCAGGCTGTCTCCCTCCAGGCTCCAGCTCACAAATCCACCTGCCTTCAACTGACAATACAGGCTAGAGCCCACATTTCAGGTCTGGCCATTTCCTTGCAAGTGCCCATATTGCCTTCATGCCATGCTTCTCTGAGAGGAGGCTCCAAAGGGACATAGACAGGACACATGGGTTCTTGCTGATTAATCTAGCAGTGTTAAATGCTTCTATAGAATGAGGCAGAGATGTCAACAAATAAAATAGAGAATGTCTTCTAAGAGCACTTAGTCCAACTGCACTGAAATAAGAGGGCACAGGAGCTGACATTTCAAGTGTGACATACTATCGCATAATAACGTAGTGACTTGAATCTACCAACAGATGTAGATCCTGCACCTCTGTTTTTTTCTTATTTTTAGATTTACATTAATGTGGTTCAAAGGTTCTCAGTGGGAGTGCTACTGCCCCCTAGGGGTGATTAGGAAATGTGTAGGGTATGTTTTGGTTATAACTGGAAGAGGTGGCCCTAATCGCATGTAAGAGGCCCAGAGCATTGACAGTAGACATCCTCTACTGTGTGAGACCAATGCACACAGCAAAGAATTATTAAACACCCTGTTTATGATGACTTGAGCATAGGGTCAACTTTGAGTTACATGGAAATTTAGTTTCTTTGCACAGTTTTAATGTACTTAACTTTCTAGGAAAGTAACAACAGAGTACCCTGAGAGGAGACTGTATTCATTGTGTCTGAAACAAGTACAGTCAGGAGGTGTTTGCCATTTTGGAAAATGGCGGTCTCTGAAAGAAACGCTTATCATGGAGGTTGAGCCAGATGATACTTCTGTATCAGTCTGGACTTGTAGCTGCGGCGCTCAGTGGTGATTTGAGGGATAGGTACATGCACCTGACTACTTATTACACTTTCTAGTGTGCTCATGCCTGAGTAGTTCCTTATTGAAATACATATCCTTTTATTAAAATTATCATTCTTTGTCCTATGTTACAGTTAGAGTAGTATATTAATTTTTGGAAAACTGTGTAGATAGGTTATATTATCTACGAATTTCATTTCAAGATATTAAAGGAGGCATCGCAAATGTTTGAAATAAGAAAGGGGCACAGAGTCTGACAGATGGAGAGACAGTGGAGATGGGTGGAAGATACACCCATAGATCTTCCACCTACCCCAGCCCTGATGCCCACTTTGGTGAATGAATGGATGGCTCCACTCTCCACCAGCCTATTTTTTGCTTTGCTTCCTACCTTCCCACCCTTTTCATTTTCACTGAGGATCGTTCTAAAATGCAAGTATGGCGCTTTGATATCCTGGGTATAAGGCTTAGATGCCTTAGCTTGGCTTATGAGCTCTTGGGGTCTGGCTGCCCTTCATCACCATCTTCATTTCATAAGCATACTAGCACCTTACCCACCAGCATTTACAAACAATACCTCGCCTCAGTTGGTCCATCTGCCTGGAGAGTCACAACCCTACTTCTTCGTGGCTGATACTAATTTGATCTTGGAGACTCAGGTCCTCTGACCTTTGCTGGAAGCCCTCCCTTCCCTGTTGTCTTCACTGGTCCTTCTCTATGTTTTCACAGTCTCCTGTGCTCACCCCTATCATGTCACTTGTCACACAGCATTCTAATTGCCTAGTTATTTTGTCTTCCCTCATGAGACAAGGAACCATCTGCTGGCAGGAACCCTTTATTTTCTCTCTCTCCACTTTGCCCTGCATAGTTTTTGGCACACACCAGCAGCTCCACAAATGCTTGGGACTGGAGAAAGGTCTCATACAAAGGTGAATAAGTCATAGTCAATATCTTCACTACATTTTTCCCAGTGTACAACTAAACTCCAAGTGCTGTGCTCTCTGATGATTCTATGCTGGTGACAGGTTTGTTTCTCCTCCCATTTTTTTTTTATTTCGCAAGGAACTAACAGATGGGCTGTGCACACTTTTCTGGAGAGAGCTATTAGCATGTCTCTCTGGCTTCATGCCATCTGCTCCAGACCAAAGTACAACAATCAAAGGAAAAAAAATGTAGCATAGAGTAATTGGGTATCATGTTTGGGAGCTTGCAGGTCTCACTCGCTTTTCCTAGGGGGTCCCTGCAGGCAGAGCTCTCCCTGGCCTGTGAGCTAAGACTCTCTGACCTCTAGAACTTGTGCATGCCCGAAGGGACATGTCAGCAGCAGGACTATGGACACAGGGAGCCACTTGGTGGCTGCCACTGCAGCCACTTAACAGTTTAGTGACTGTTCACTATTAATGTTCAACAGTGGGGGGAGGAGGTGCCAAGGAGCATCTGTTTATGCCATTGAGTTCAGATCAATCATAAATCTCCTTGCTGTGAAGTGAGAAGAAACACCTGCATTGCTGCCTTTCAGTTAGAGTTTCAAAAAGTGTTGAACATTGCCATTTATAGCCAGATCCTGGCACCAGGGGATACCCCTATTATTTGAAAAAAGTTGGGGGGGGAGCAGACTAAAATATAAGAAAAGCACTGAAAATTAAGGGACTCCTTCAAATTTTATATACAACTTGTATGGTACCTCTTGTTACATTTTCTCATTTGATTGGTTGATTCATTAAAAAATATCCCCTCCTGGGTGCCAATCACTGCTTTGGTCTCTGGAGATGCAGAGAAGAACAAGAACAGTTATTTAAAAAATTCCTTACCCTGGAGGAGCTTACAGGTTTGTGAGGTTGATCCTTGCAACAAGCCTCTGTAGCAGCTGTGATTGCTATCCCTTTAATTTGGAGAGGAGAAATTGCAGCTACATGAGGGAAAGATTTGATGCAGCTACACACTGTACAAATAGCTGATCCCAGACTCCTCATGAATTGTCTAGCAATCATTTGTTCAGTGCTGACTTATGCAAACACCATCAGGAACTGTTATTGAGGTTTGACTGCATGTGTTTACTTAGAACAGCTCTGTGAGGTAGAATTATGTTCATCCCCATTTTACAGATAAATTCTCTGAGGCTCAGAAGAGATTTAACTGAGTATTATGCAGCAACTTAGTGGCAGACCCTGTCTTCATACATAGAACATTCTCTGCACTACCCAGGCCACCTCTGCCATGAGTAGTCAAGAAGCTGAAGACTTAAACTTTTTTGCATGCATTTAAAAATAATACCAAGAGGTTAAAGAAAAAAAAAAAACATATGTAGGACAGGACATATTTTCTTCTACTTTAGAAATCAGAATATTAACAACAATAGCAGCATTTTCTACACCAAGCATCTATGATGGTCCAGCAGTTTTCAAGGTGCTTAACTTTATTTTCTCATTTAATTATCAAAATATTATTGCAAGGTAAGTATTATTTTCCACCCAGTTATAAAGATGAAGAAACTCTGGCTCTGACAGGTTAAGTAATTTTCCCAGGAGTGCAAGACTTATAATTAAATGGCTGAACTAGGATTCAAATCTGGCCCATCAGATTCAAAAGCCCCCAGCAGCCAGCCCACCCATGGTATTGTGTATCCTGGTTCCTTTTACCAGCTCCTCATCACTGGCTGGACAATTAGTCACAGAAAGATGGAGATTCAATTGCTGCAGAAACTTTTTTTTTTTTGAAAGCAGGATTTACTGGGAGGACAGAAAAGCTCCCACAGTGGGAGGGGACCCCAGGAGGTTGCCCTGCTGTAGAGATTTTTTAAGGTCAGTTAAGGGAAGAAAGGGGCAGACAGTTTAACACAAACTGAAGTCTGGTTTTGTTATTCACCATATCTTACATAGAATAAAAAAGCAAAAATATGCTAATTGAAATTAATTTTAGATTCATGTTCTAAAAATTGAAATCTTGGAGGTAATCTAACTTTTTTTTTAACAGCTGAAGAAAGCAAATCTGGATGAGTGGAAATGGCTTGTCCCTCATATGCAACATGGTTGGTTAAGTAGTAATACTACAACTCAAGTCTTTCAAACCTCTAATTTGATACAGGTTTGGGGGGAGACCCAGAGCCCTGCTGTGACTGGCCTGGACTGGTCCTCAGGGTGTTTTTAATCAAATGTTAGGGCTGAAAGAGATATGAAATTGCACCTAGTCCCATCTTTTCACTTATAGAGAAGGGAATGGAGACTGGGGGGCGGGGGGCTGTGCAGGTCATTCCTCTGCCTGGAGACTTCCCTGCTCCTTCCAGTCTGCTCACTCCTCACCTGGCAAGAACCCATCTGGACCATGGTCTCCACTTACACCTGCCCTCTGTATGCATTTGAAATGCTCTGCATCTCACTTTCTAACATATTACACAATTACTTATTTTTATGTTATTGCCTGTCTCCCTAATAGAAGGTAAGTTCTCTGTCTGTGGTGTTCACCGACACACCCCAAGCACCTAGAACAGGACCTGGCATCGAGAGGGCACTTGGTGAATATCTGTAGGATGAATGTGCCTGCAAATTAGTAAGTTTGGGGCCTGGGGTTCTCATCATCTGTCCCAGCATACCTTCATAATAAAACAATGGAGCAAAGTGTGAATGTTCTCAACACAAGACTCAAGCATAGGAGGGTGGTGTATTTATTTATTTATTTATTTTGAGTTGGAGTCTCACTCTGTCGCCCACATTGGAGTGCAGTGGCACGCTCATGGTCACCGCAGCCTCAATCTGCTGGGCTCAGGCGATTTTTCTGCCTAAGCCTTCCAAGTAGCTGGAGCTACAGGCGTGTGCTAACACGCCCAGCTTATTTTTTTGATTAATTGTATAGACGAGGTCTCAACAAATTGCCCAGGCTGGTCTCGAACCCCTGAGCTTAGGCAATCCTCTTGCCTTGGCCTCCCAAAATGCTGGGATTACAAGCTTGAGCCACCGCGCCCAGCTGGGTGGTGTATTTCTGATGGAAAACTCTTATTCCTATTTAAAATGACATATTCTACTACACTATTTCCAAGGAGATTTTAATGTCGATCTTAGGTAAGGAAAACTAGTCATCACTAATATCCCACATTAGAGGCACAGTAAAACGGATTCAATTCAGAAGTTTAGCATCTGAATACATTTCTAGGCTACCTGAAGAGTTTAAACCATAAGTTAGATCCAGTGACTACCAACCTCTGTTACTACTAAAAGTTATAATGACCCCTCAGTTCATGATGAATAACTGCAACTATTTTGGAACAGGATATGCATTTTTAATTTACCTTCAATAAAATCAAAGTTTATATTTGGTGGCAAGAATTTGCTTATAATGCTATATGAGTAAAAGCAAATATTTATAGAAAAAACTCTAGAAGATTTGTGTTTTAAAATATTCAAATTCTATTTCCATTTATAAGAATAAAGTCAAGGCCAGGTGCAGGGACTCATACTTATAATTCCAGCACTTTGGAAGTCAAGGCAGGAGGGGATCCCTTGAGCCCAGGAATTAGAGACCAGCCTGGGCAACATAGAGAGATCTTGTCTTAAAAAAATAAATTTTTAATTTTTAAAAATTATCTGGGCATGGTGGCACACACCTGCAGTCCCAGTTACTCAGGAGACTGAGGTGGGAGGATGGCTTGAACCCAGGAGTTTGAGGCTGTGGTGACCCATAGTCACAACTTTGTACTCCAGCTTGAGTGAGAGTGAGACCCTGACTCAAAAATAAAAATAGAAAATAAAAAAAGAATAAAATCAAGAAAGATAAAGCCACCGATTTTGAATAGGTAGTCAAAGAAAAACACAAAACCTTTTAAGGTTCCCATGTATGTGAAAAACAACTAATACCACCTGGCCACACAGAGTGCTTGATGTCATGGAAACAAGGTAAGGTAAGGTCCCTGGGATCCATCCATTTGTAACTCACTTGCAATTCTGTTACTATATATATCTTTACTCTGTTGTAGAAGTAGTACATACACTTGAAAAATATTTGAAAAACAGAAAAAATACTTTCTAAATAATTAAGCATCTCATCACCCTCCCATTCACATTCAGCAATTTGCTCTTGTCCCTTGGAGTGTTCCCTCCTCCTTCCCTATCTGGAGAACCTCCCCCACCTTGAGTCAGGACCAAATAAGGCAGATCCCTTCTATCCAGCAGGTTTCAAGGTCTGTGGAGGACTGACACCACCTCTTCCCCTGCTCACTGCCTTCTGTCTTTCTAGCTGAGCTGGACAGGAGGAAATGAACCTATGTTGAGTTGCATGGGTGTGTGTACGCAATGCTCCCAAAAGTTGTATAACCAAGTAACCTCCAATCTTCCATTCTCCAGGTGAAAGACATCTCTGAATTCCAGGCACGTGGCATCCCAGAGCTTTGGACCCTCCCCTCCCAACTTCCTCCTCCAAATGGCAGCTTCTCAATGTCACCGGAAGAGTCACAGGAGAGAACGGCAGTTCCACAGGTGTTCCAGCATAATTTGGCGACTGGTTCAGTAAACCTTTTTTCTCTCTTGATGAGTAGAGGCCGAAGGGAGGGAAGCTGGTGGTAGAAGGCTTACCTGAGGGTACAGCAGCAGTGCTGAAAGGTACAGAACCAAACACGTCTGCACTCGCCGGAAGTGTCTGAGATGAAGATGGGATAAAGGCATCACCTGGAGTTGCAGGAGTCTGCCAGACAGAGAGAGGCAGAGGATGCATGAGACCTGGCTCAGCAGTCATCAAGGATGGGTGGCAGCAGGTGCAGGAATTAAGGGGAGAGGGGAGGGGCTGCAGAAGCGGACCATGGTCCAGGCCACTTAGGAAGTCTCTGGCCTGGCCACATGGAGCGATAACGCCTCTCAAGCTGCTGTGAAGATTGAGATCATGCATTTCAACTGTTTTATATTACTTAATTTTTTAGCACCATGCATAGGCATATGGTAGGTGCTCAGCAAACAACGGTTGGTATTATAATGATTTAGTTCAGTATCATATGATTTACCCTTTACCCTCAGAGGTATTTTCAGGTTATCAAAATTTCCATACTATCTGGCCTTCACCCTTCAGAGGTGATCAATTCAAACGGAAAGATACCCACGCAAGACCTACTGCATGTCCACCTCAGGGCTTGTCATTTACTATGTGGTCAATGGACAGTTGTTGACTAAATGAACAAATAAAGCTTAGCAAGTGGAGCACGGACCCTCATATCCTGGTGCCTCCCAGAATTTTGCCAGAATCTTCACTTGTAAAAATAAGTAAATATTTTCAAGAAGACAACAATGATTGCACAGTTAAAAACTCTATAGGGCCTGATTCATGCTGGAATTCCAGAAAGGTTTGCAGCATGAACTGGTGGGTAAGGGAGTGCTGAAATAAAAACATCAGTACTCTTAATTTTTAAATGTCCACACCCATTTACAGCAGGCATTTGCCTGCAGAGTATAAATCTGTTTGATGCTGTAATATTCTTTTTTTCCTTTGGAATAGGCTGGGGCAAGCAATTAATCCTGAAACCATGGCAATTAGACAAGGCCATTTTTAGACTAGCAGCTTGTGGGACAAGTGGCATTGTTCTGAGGGATTATTAAATACCCATTTGGACTGTGCTTGGGTTCAGGGCCAGAAACATGGCCATGAGCTGCTCTGTTAAGCACTTTTAAACACAGCCAATGCTGTTCTTTTTCTCCCCATGTGACCTTGGGTGAGTCATATGCCGTCTCTGGGACTCAGTCTGCTCATCTGTAAAATGAAGGGGCTAAGGTTAGAAAATCTCTTCAGACCTTTCTAGCTCCATAGCCCTGCAGTTCTGCAGTTCTGAGCTCCCAGCATGTAGCTGTTTTCCTGGGAGAGAGGAGAGAATGAGAATTGCAAGAACTGTCCAGCTTCCCTGGGGACAGAAGCTGCAGCCTCCTCCCTCTCAAGGCTGCCTGGACATCAGGTGTTGGGAGAAGGACAGCTGTGCCTTGATTCCCTGGCGGCAGCTGTGGGCAGCAGGGTCTTGGGCCATCTGTCCTCAGTGGTGAGGTTACAGCCTTTTCTCTGTGAGGCGCATCTTGCCAATGAACCATAGCACCATCCCTCGGTTTGCACAACTGCGCCGTGCCCAGAGGAGCTGTCCCTTTCCGGCAGCTTCAGCTGGTGCAGCTGCGGCTGATTGCTCTCTGTCCACCTCCGGGAATGGGCAGGGGAGGGGCTACAGGGGCCATCTCCTGGCTCTTCTCTTTGCAGTGGCTGCAGGGCTGTTTTTGAATGCATCCAGCACTGGGATTCTATTTTGCTTTGGTTTTAATTCTGTTTTTTGTCTCTTCATTTTATAATTAGAGCTCCCTGCAATCTCTGTCCTCTTGCAAGCATTGACCGAGGTACTCTGGCTGGAGCTGGGGCTGGGAATCCAAAGCTTCTTAGGAAGCTCAGTGTGGCCCAGGTCATGGTCTGCAAAGCTACAAGGCAGGATGGATGGAAGGGTAGAGGGGGCAGAGGGAGACAAAAAGAAGAGAAAAGGGGCAGGGAAGAGTAGAGCAGGGCGAAGGGAGAAGATGCTTCCTTTACTGGGTGACCACATATGCTGTGCTGGGCTCAGAGCAGATATTGACAAATGCCTCATTGCATGTGTTGCCCTATTGAGTTTCTTGCCCATATTCCTAACCAGACCATGTGCTCCTTGTACACAGGAACCACATCTCATTAAGTCTTCTCACTTCTCAGAGCCCAATCAAACAGCAAGCACTCAGGCAAGTCCTATAATTGCTGAATGCATGGCCTTGTTTATTTGTCAAAACAGAGGCATACAGGCTGGGCTTAGTGGCTCATGCCTGTAATCCCAGCACTCTGGAAGGCCAAGATGGGCAGATTGCTTGAGTCCAGGAATTCGAGACCAGCCTAGGCAACATAGCAAGACCTCATATCTACAAAAAAATAATAAAAAGCTGCCAGGTATGGTGCATGCACCTGTTGTTCCAGCTATTCGGGAGGCTGAGGCAGAAGGATCACCTGAGCCCAAGAGATTGAGGCTGCGATGAACCATAATGGAGCCACTGCACTCCAGCCACCAGCCTTGGAGACAGAATGAAATTCCTACTCAACAAGTAAACAAGCAAGCAAGCAGAGGCATATATCATAATTTCTTTTTTTAATAGCCAAGGAAATGAAGGTTCAGAGTTGCTAGTTAGCTTGCCCAAGTCACACAGCTTGAAAGAGTCAGAGTTGAAATCCACCAGCAGCCCCCTTTTGCCTAAAGTTCATCTTCTGGCCACAGAGAGAATGAGGAAAGAAAGGGAAGGGGGCAGCGCTCAGAGGGCAGTGCATACTTACGGGGGGAGAGGTTATATCAGGAGGGGTGGACATGTCCCCAAAAAGTTCTAATTGGGTCACAGCCTGTAAAAACAAAGAGATGACCATGTAACCACAAGGAAAGCTGATGCTGTTGCATACTGCTTTAAAAAAAGTATGACACAGAGAGAAACATTTCTCTTTTTCATTGTGACCCCATAAACCAGAAGCCTGGTTGGTCATTACTATACTTCATGATCCTGAAGGCAACACTATGAATATGGCCTGGATCGATTTTTGCTTCATTTTTTCTGACTGTTTAGCCAGGCTTGGTCAACATTGCCCATCAGCCATCTCCCAAAAGCAACAGTAGTACCACATCACACTTATTTGCCACCAAATGCCAGCACTCCCTCTCTTCTAAGGGAGATAAAGGCAGGAAGACAAACCCTTGTGTGTAACCACACTGAGAGGATGCCTTCCATGTGTAAGTGCAGCAAGACATGACTTCATGATCACATCTCAGTAAGGGCTTCCAATAACACTAACCCTGAGAGGTAGAAATTATCATCTCCATTTGTGCAGATGAATAAACTAAGTCTCATAGAAGTGACATCAAGGTCATTCGAGCCAGGATTTGAATTTTCTGCATAGAGAGAATGCAGCCAAATACCAGTCTCTGAAAGAGTCCGTCTTTAGGATAAAATATGTAGTTGGAGGAAAAGAAAACATTTCATTTAATACCAAGAAGAGCATCAGAAACAGCCCAGTGTATACACCATTAATCACTCCTAGGAACTCCATCACTGCAGACACTGCATCATCTATCTCCTCATCCATCATATGGGAGTGTCTGAGCATGGCCAGCCAGAGCAGCTCAAGGAACCCTTTAAGATACACTTAGAAATTAATCTGCATATACCATCGGCTTCAGAGACTATAGGGAGTCTGTGAACTGACTTAATAATGAAAAGTATGTAGTCACATGCTCTGTACAAACCTGTCCACTGAGGAAGAGCCACCTTCCCATCATCTTCAGATCTTAAGGGATAGCTTTAGACTGGGGGGACCTAACAATACCACTTAATAGAAGGTACAAGGAGAGTCTGACTGCCCTGCCACTCGGGACACATGCACTCAAATTCTGCTCTAACCAGGTCATGCCTGGATCTCTAGGATTCACACAAAGAAAGGAATGCTACTAACAAGTGGGGCAGCTTTGGGCTCTGGAAAAGGGCTCACATCTGGGAGTATATTTGGGCTCTGTCACTGCCAATATCTGTAATTCCTCAGAGCTACAGTTCCCTCACCTGGACAATGGAACCTCTCATATCTCCTTTGCAGATTTATTGACAATATTAATAGCAGGACTTTCTTTGAAGTTTGGCTAAGCCTAGTTAAAAAGCTTCTTTTTTGCTCAAAAGAGAGCTTAGCTTTGTTCACTCACTTTCAACTTTCTCTTCCCCTTGAGCTTTCAGATTGAATAATAGTGCCTAGCACACAGTAGGACCCTAAAGAATGAATTTCTTCTCGACTTTACACTGTTTTTTTTTTTTTTTTTAAATAAATGTTGAACAACTGCTTGTTGCTGGGCACTGTGATACGTGCTGGGAACATAATAATGAGACACGCCAAGTCCCAACCTGCAGGGAGTTTATGGTCTGGTGGGGAGGACATCAGATCCATAAACGCAGATAATTTCAAGGTAATGTGGCAGGAATAGTGACAGAGGTCTCTACAGGGTGCTGTGGGAACACCTTAAAGGGAACCCAGCCAGTTTTTGGAAAAGTTGAATGAGGATTTTTTTTTAAAAAAATAGTCAGGATCTAAATCCTGAAGGAAAGGAGCAGTTAGCCAGATACCAGAGAAGAAAAGGGCAGTCCAGGCAGCTGAAATGGCATGAGGGAAAGGCCAGAGGCCTGGAACAGCACGGTGGGGATGGAAGAAGTGAAAGAGAGGAGACAGGCAAGGGTGAAGAGGGGCAAGGTTGTGGTGGGACTTGTATGCATTTCACAGTCTTTTCCACCAACTCTTGACTACTGTGATTTTCTCTTACACCAGCAGTCTAGCAGCTAATGGGAATAAGGGCCCAACCCACAGGGTGCTCTCCCAAATCTGGCTGAACTCGAAATTCTTTCCGTCCAGTAAGCCTTCTTTAGCACATCAGCACTATTTTATATTATTTGGTGAAGCGACACCAGTCCCTTAGACTCTCTCCCAAATTCATAAAAGGAATAATTCTATTTAATCAATTCAAATGAAGCTTCCAGGCATCCTCACAATTAGAACTCAATGCTTTTTAAAACGTCTCACAACTGTTTCCAGTGTTAGGAAAATATTAAAATGAAGTTAATAATTAAGTCACACAATTTACATTTCAAATGTGTTGAACTCACGGCATCCTTTTACTAACATCATAAATATAATTTATTGGCTAATTTCTCCTTAAGCACAACTTTTAAAGTAACCTTCATTCTTGAGATATAGACTTTCCTTTTGCCAGATGATTTTCACTCAAGGATTAAACGAGAAAAACATGCAGAGGTATAAAACATAGATTGTTATTTCATTCCATTGGGCTTGCTATTTAAATAGAACCTTGAGTTAATTAAATTTTATAGAAAAAGGGGATTCTTGGGCCATAAAATTAAAAATAATCTTAATAACCATATGTGATTGAGAATCTGTAATGGTATCTATTTTCTCAGGCCTCCTTCCCATGTTAACCCCAGTCCTTTTATTTGTAACCTAATAAACCACGTTCCATCTGATAATATCGTCCTAATGAATCATTTTAAAGGCCTCAAGAGAATGAAACTTAACAATTCACATTTGCAAAACACTTTATAGTTCACAATGCACTATCAAATACATTATCGTCATGTCTGACACTCACGAAGCCCCACAGAGTCAGCAGCATAGACATCATCATCACCATCTATATTTTGCAGATGAGCTAACAGAGGCTGAGGTTGAGTGATGTGCCTCTGATCAGTCAGCGAAAAGCAGCTGGGATGGACTTGACCCACACACTCACCAGCAGCATGTTTATCTATCCATCACTTTATCAAACCCTAGTTAGCGCTGCTAAATGGTAGGAGGCCAGCTCTACAACATTCTCTAACTGGAAGCTAGGGTTTCTAGGAGGTCTGCCATGATGCACATCCATTGGAGGTCAGCTTGAGATGCTTACCCGCCATAGAGTCAAGCCCTTCTGTTACTGGCATTTCAAATGTCTTCTGGTAGAGAAAGACATAGCTGGTGATGGCAGATTTTGCCCCTTCGTTAGGCCCCTGGGCATTTTCCATGAGTGAAAAGGGTGACCTCGGATGCTGCCAGTGCCAGTAAAGGAGATAAGAAGTAGCTTAGATGTTTAGGGGGTACCCCCTATATCTCCAACAGGCCTGTCTTCTTCCCAGCCATTCTTTGATACGAACAAGTAATGTTTCCCAATAATATCTAGTAAAAGATTAGTCCTCTGTGCCTTCTTTCAACTAGACTTTTGCAACTAGGGCCCCTAGATCCCTTCTAGAGAGAAATTCTGAAGGAGACACTGATGAAGGCTAAGATATCATTGGTTGACCTCTAAAAGACATTCTCACAGGCCCTTCCTCCCCATGTTTTTGACATCAGGAGTTCCCTGTGACCCTTCAGTTGGCAAAGATACAAGAGTCTCTACTAGGCATCAGCTACTATGCCAAGAGCAGAGGATCCAGAGATGAGTAAGACACAGTCCTGTTCCTACTGTCATGAGCTTGCTGTTTAATGGAAAGACAGCCCCATGGACAGACACAACCGATGCAGGGTTATGGGAGAGAGAAACACAGGGGGTTATGAAAGGAGAGGTCACCTTAGGGCCTTTGCACATGTTCCTCCTCCTACCTAGAACATTCATTCCTTCACCCATTTCCTTTCCCATCCATCCTTCAGGAGACAAATAGAAGTCTTTTTGTTTTGTTTTCTTCTGGGTAGTGCTTACTGGTGCAATATGCACCCCATCCCATGGCCCATGATGCTCCTAGATCAGTGGTTCTCAATGTTGGATGCATACTGAAATCACCTGGGGAAAAAATACCAAAGCCTGGCTCCCGCCCCTAAAGATTCTGAATTAACTGGTTTGAGGTACAGCCTAGTCACTGGAACCTGGGAGTTTCTTCTACTGATTCTAATTCACTGCCAAAGTCGAGGGCCCCTGTCCTAGAGGCTTCCCAACATCATATATTCAGGAGTGATAATTGTCATTGGACTGTGCATCAATACATCTGAACAGACACTGACTGTAACAGTATATCTACCACGGTATACCAACTAAATAACAGCCCTGCCAATTTTCTATACCCAGTATATTTGGGACATCCTGTTCACATAATTGAATTCCTACTATATCATGTTAAAGTACACCTCACTACGCTGGACTAGACAAGGCTACCCTATCATATCTTATACTGTGCAATGCTGCACTATGTTATGCCATGTGCTCCTCTAGGACAGTCCCTTAACTGTATCTCTAGCATCTACTAGAATGCCTGGGACACGTGTGAGGCTTGAGAAATACTTGTTGAATGAGAAATACTTGTTGAATACTTGTGCACTCTCGTTCACACATATTCTCACTATCTGACCTCAAGACTGGGCCCACCAGTGGTCTTCCTAGGGACACTGGAATAGGCACCCACTAGAGCAGAGCACAGCAGAGTCTGCCATTCATCCCAACTGGATGAGGATAATATGGAATGTGGGAGAACGAGCAGAACAGCCTTGTTTAACAAGAACCTTAAGGCCTTACCTTTGTTGCCTTAAAAATCTCTTCAAAGTCCACGGGCAGGTTTGTGTTCTGTAACCACAAGGTATGACGGATGAATATGAAATGAATGATGGAATAATGACATGAAATAGTTAACCAGACAGGGCCCTCTCCTCCTTACCGGGGCAGCTGCAGCAAACCGTTGTTCAAAATCCTCAAATGAATGGCCATTCTGAAAGTGGAAGGGATGATGAATGAGGATGAAGTGAATGACACACAGATGACATGGATTTATGAGTTTAATGATGATGGTGTCTATGGTTCACACTCCCATGGTCTCAGTAGGCGGGAGCTGTTTCCCATGTCTGAAAAAATCTTGGAATATGTTTCCAGCATAAGCAGATGACAAAACACAGGTCTGATTAGGAAATACAGCAATGGTGAATTTGCAAGCTTAAAGTCCGTCTTCCCACAATTACAGATATTACCCTGCAGTAACAGACATCAACGGTGGCTAGAGATAAGAGCATGGTGTTTACACATGAGATTTTTTTTTAAAGAAAAAAAAATGTTATCACGTCTTTTAGCTAAACTCAAGTCTTTGGAGCAGTCTGTGAACAGCTGGTTCTACACATGCTTTTGTACACGTTGTCCTTTCTGCTTGCAAAGCTCCTCCCCTCCTCTCTGCAAAGTCCTCAAACCCAGCTGAAAGGCCAACTCTTCCATGAAGCATTCCTCGATCTTCTGAGCTGAAATTCCTCCTCTGAGTACCATCATCACATTATCTGTGCCTGCACACTGTGAGCATCCTCAAGTCCCTTACCTGAATCCCTAGCAGCGCACAGAAGATCTGGCACAAAGCAGTGTTCAAACGTACATGGATGAATGCATGTTCTAAAAGGAGCTGGTAATGGGCCAAATCCAATTGTTTTGTTAACTTTGCAATATATATATATATATATATATATATATAAAACAGAGGATGCCAGAAAATGTATATGTATCTTAAGAAAGGAAAAACTGTATTAAAACTGTGATATTCAATATATCCTGACAGCAAAAAATGAATACAAGTCACATTTGACTTCTGCAATTACAAGAGGTGCTCAAAATGATTACTATTAGCATCGCGACACTTCTGATTATGGCAAACTAAAAGTAATACAAAGATAACATCTCTTAAATTGTGTATACATTTTTGGCACCCCCAGTATATATTATATAACATAATAGTATAGTATATAATATATAATATACATGTATATTTTAATGATCATATTCTTGTCCATATGTATAAGCTAATTATTCTTTGGATGACTTCCAGGTAGTGTAACAGTCATATAAATCTGCTCATATGGACACTAAAATGGAGTTATTATGCATGAACAGAAATCATTCCATCATTCCTTAATTTGGGGGACAGCTTCGCGTTGGCTATGGAGGGGTGAAAAAACTATCACCCATAGCTTCATAAACTGCTCGATTGCCAGAAGTCATTTTCATTGTATCGTGTCTGTAGAAAATGTGGCTGTCCCTTCAGCCTCAGTGACAGGGTGCAGAGCAGGAGAGCCAATGTGTCCATGCCCACATGGTGTAGCTTTCAGGAAAATCACCAGCCACCTGTTTCTCTCAGCCACTGGCTCACCATGACTCAACTGTGGCTACAATCGGAAGAAAAGCCACCACAAACAACCACATATATTATTATTATCATTATTGTTATTGTTATTTGCCCAGAGGTGGTGAGACAATATTAGTCTAAGTGATCCTGTAATCTACAGTGTGGCCTAAAAGGTTAAGGTTATGTCGCAACATCCTTTATAAATTCACGCACTCCTAGGGATTTATGGCAGAGCCCCTACCAACTAGCTCTGGGTCATAACTTTTAATAAAAACATTTTTTAGTGTCCAAAATCTCATTACATCTGTCCAATATAAAAAAGCAAATGGCTTCAGAGCATGATGGATGAATTAAATAAATTTGAAAAACAGCCCTTAGTAGACTCTCGTAAAAACCCCCACCATGTCCCATATAATGAAAATGTGGGAGGATAACCAGTGTCGGCATGAGCCTGTTGTCACCTTCCTGGTGACAGAGGAAGTGGCCTTTGGTGAGGTGTGGAGCTGAGGTGTTTTAAGGTGACTGCTGTAAATTCAGATGAAGGTTGGTCTGGACAGATGAACAAATGAATGCCTTTGGAGTTACAGATATGGACCATATCTTGGCTATGCTAAGTCATGGATGTGCTGGCCATGTGACCCTGGACAAGTCAATTAGCCTCAGTTTTCTCATCTTGAAAGTGGGATCGGTAATGGCAGCATCACGACAGGTTTATTGAGAGGATTAACTAAGATGTGTATACCAAGTCTTGTTTGGCATTTGGCGCATAGTAGATGCTCAGGAAACAGTAGCTTTAGTATCTTCTCATCCTATTTTTGGCTCATTTTAGCAATGTATATACACATAGTTTTAAGTATTAGGAAATTATTATTACATGATATTTGAAAATAGAAAGAGAAAGGAAAAGTAAAAGTCTTGCTGGAAGCCCTTCTTTAGAAACCACTTCCACCCGAGAACCCAGTACTTGCTAGACTTCCCAGCCTTACTTCTGAATGCCTCAATCCATTTTTGACACCATCGTCTCTCTTTTGCCTTGATCCTGGCTACAGTCTTACCCGATCATCTTCTTCCCATCCAAATCTTTTGTCCCTATTGCTGTGGTTACCTTACTGCTCTGATCCTGGCTCAGTCATTTCTCGGAGCTCCTTCCTCCCATTGGGGCAACCTTTGGTGACACTTTCTTCAGCCAGTAGAAAGATCCTTCCAGCCAATAGACACAGTTTCCCAGTTGATTCTAATGGTCCACTTCCTAGTCTCCCTACACTCCCAACTTTTGCTTAACCCACAATTCCCACTTAAGTTTTAATTAAATTATCTTAAAGTCTTTTTTTTGCTTATTATAGATATATTTTTTTTACTTACTATCATAGTCTATATGTAGTTTTGTATTGTACTTTTAAAAACTCCACGACATCAAATTTACTCACAATTTAAGCTTAGAGGGAATTTAAAAGAAGATATTTTCCTGTGTTATTGCAACAGTTTTGGCCTGAATCTTCACAAAGACATTGAAATAAAGTTCCCACAGGAAGTTTATCATCCCATAGTCTCTTTTTGGAGCAGTGGAGACATTATTGTTCCAAAACCGAGTAAGGTAATGAGTAAGACCAGATTCCTGACACTCTTGTAGCAAAAATGACAGTGAATGAGAAGAGACTTGCGGGAAAAAATGTCAAAAATGATGAAGACTTATTTATGGCTGCCAAATCAGAAACTTGATGTGGTTCTCACCCCTGCTTGCACCATGTAATCTTTTGGGAGAGCTTTTACAAAAACAGAGCTGCACCATCAGAGATTTGGATTCTGTTCATCTAGGGCAAGGCCTGGCATCACTAGATTTTAAAAGTTCTCTATATGATGCTAATGTGCAAGGAGATTTGCAAATCACTGTGCAGGGGAATAAAATCTCAGTAGGAATAATTAGTGAAGGTCTTCCTGGGAAAACTGAAGCCATCTTGATTGATTACATAATCGATTAATTAATTTGTTCGACAAACATTCACTGAGTGCTTTCTATATGCCATTCCCTGGCTGGGCGTTGGAGACACCTAGATGAATAATACATGGTCCTTGTTCTCAGAAGTTCAGCACAGAGCTATGATACAGAATCACCATGGCTTGGGGGTGGATAGGAGTGGGACTGGGACCACACAAGACTTCTAGAGCTAAATGCAGAACTCAGATCAAGGGTGCAAAAGAGTGAATTCAATTATCCAATTAGAAGGCTAAGGGGAAATGGATTAACTTAAGTGATCTGTAACTACTCTGAGGTGGGCACTATTAAGGACCTAGTGATTCCAGGCATCTGAGAGCATGCTACCTTTCTCTAATGAGTGATTTAGCAAGGGAGACACATGCTAATGGAGATGAATTCCCTTGGGGGTCTCCAGGAGTTTTGCTCTTTATCACCTTTAGCCAAGAGTAAACAGCCACTTTCCTGCTTCCTGGCAGAGAGAGATGGGAAAACTCTGGCAATTGAAGAACAACGGTGGGTGGTTTGAGATGGGGAACAGAAAGTATCATGTTCAGAAATGGTCTCGGTCAGGCTCGGTGGCTCAGCCTGTAATCCCAGCACTTTGGGAGGCCGAAGCAAGCGGATTGCCTGGGCCTGCGGGTTCGAGACCACCCCGGGCAACTTGGTGAGACCTCATCTCTACAATAAATAAATAAATAAATAGCTGGGCATGGTAGCGAGCGGCCTGTAGTTCCAGCTACTTGGAAGGCTGAGGTGAAAGGATCACCACCGCCGGGCAGGTCGATGCTGGGGTGGCCGTGAGTGTGCCACTGCACTCCAGCCTGGGTGACAGAGTGAGACAACAACTCAAAAAAACAAAAACAAAAACCAAGAAATGGTCTCTAGAGCAGCCCCGCCCAGTAGAACTTTCCGAGATGATGTAAAATTCTATATCGGTGCTGTCTAACACAGTAGTTTTAAGTCAGGATCTCACTCTGTCACCCAGGCTGGCGTGTGGTGGTATGACTCTGGTTCACTGCAGCCCTGACCTCTTGGGCTCAGGTGATTCTTCTGCCTCAGCCTCCTGAATAACTGGGACTATAGGTGTGCACCACCATGCCTGGCTAATTTAAAAAAAAAATTTTTAGAGAAGAGGTCTTGCTATGTTGCCTACTTGGGTTGTAAGCTCCTGAGCTTAAGCAATCCTCTCGCCTCAGCCTCCCTCTCAAAGGGCTGGGATTACAGATGTGAGCCACTGGCCTAATTACTTTCCATTTAAGTAGTTCCATATGGCTAGTGGCTACTGTACTGAACAGCACAATTCTAGATAAAATATATTAAAAAATAGACTTCTGGTTGACTGAGTGCTTTCTAACTACTAGACATAGTCCTTCCTTATATAGTCTCTTCTTATTCTTTTAAAGAATATCCTATATTTGCAATGACTGAAAAATTTCTATGGGCTAACTGAATTCTTTGCTATGTCTAGATAGTACCATGAAATCAAATTCAGTTTGCAAAAACAGCAGATTTCTTTTGGATGTAAAAGGTTTTTTTTTCATTGCCTGAGTAAGCCAAGCCAGATATTTGTGAGTTTTTTAAAAAGCAAGTTAAGATTCATGTTTCAAGTAGAAATTCATGCAGCCTCATCATCACTCAAATGAAATGGAAACCTATTAAATGCCAAAATGTGCCAGGCCTACTGAGACTTGGGATCGATGGACTTGCTGGACTCAGTGCCTTGAACTAATAGAGGAATTGGTGCTGCTTTGAGGTTCTGTCTCTGTAATGATTGAAAAGTTGCCTCTAATTATTCAAAGTTGGGCCACACTTTAGCAGCTAATAGTCCTCCTTCTGGCTTCCAATTCAGGAGGGTCCCAAAGGGTGTCCAGAAGGTTGAAGGGAGTAGGAAAAGCTTAACTCTTAGAAGTAAAGTTACATCTTCCCTTGAAGTGACTGCAAGTATAATGTACCACAAATTCTTGGATAATAAAATGTTTACATCTAACTTCCTAAAAATTAAGCTGGTCCTTGAAATGGCCTTTCATAATGGGCAAGCAGAAAGTCAGGATAGGAACTGTTGTGTCAGGAATTTGCTGGCACCTTCTTGAGACACAAAGTTCAGGATGCCTAGCTGACCTGGATGGGCTAATGTGAATGACAGGGGATAGCTGTGGCTAAAGACTCTGCCTCTGGATTCCTGACCTTCCCAATTTCCATCTAATGTCAAGAAAACCAATTTGCTTGCATTGGAAAGCACTGGATACTTTTAAAGAGAGAAATGTGATGGTTTTAGGAGAGGCAAGGTGGGGAGTGGAAAGAGAGATGTGGGGAATAGCGGCTTTCAGTTCAAGTCGCTGCTCCAACATTTCCTTGGGTAAATGCCTTCACCTGAGCCTCAGTTTTCTCCTCTGGAAAATAGGGATAAAATGCTTACAAAAAAAGAACATTTACAATGCGGGCTTGCTGAAATGAGGTGGTGAGGAGACTGATGTATATGAAAACAGTATAGCAGCTGTCAGAATAAAATCTCTATGAGTGTCAGTTTCCTTCCAAAATTACAGAGAGGTAGGGACAGGAGGAGCAAGGGGGAGGAGGAGGGGGAGGAGGGGGGGAGGAGAAGGGGGGAGGGGAAGGGGGACAGGAAAGAGAAAGGGAAAGGGAAGGAAAAGGGGAAAAAAGAAAAGAAAAGGGAAAGGACAGGAAAGGAGGCAGGAAAGGAAGAAAAGAAAGGGAGGGAGGGAGAACAGCCATGGAATTATTTGCTTGGTAGGTGAGGGTAGGCAGGTGCCAGGCCATGGTAAAAATTCGGGAATCATTGGTCCAGGGAAGGGATGACGCCACCTGGAGGAGAGGCTGAAGATGAACATTACCTCTACAGAGCAGACACACACCAGTCAAGGCAGCCTCTTGTTCTTGGGCCTGCCTCCAGTTTTTTGTTTCTGTTTTTGTTTTTTGAGTCGGAGTCTCACTCTGTCACCCAGGCTGGAGTGCAGTGGCACACTCACAGCCACCGCAGCCTTGACCTGCTGGGTTTCGGCGATCCTTCTGCTTCAGCTTTCCAAGTAGCTGGAACTACAGGTGTGCACCATCACACCTGGCTAATTTTTCGATTTATTGTAGAGATGAAGTCTCGTCAAGTTGTCCAGGCTGGTCTTAAACATCTGTGCTCAGGCAATCCTCTCGCCTTGGCCTCCCAAAGTGTTGGGATCATGGGCGTGAGCCACTGCACCCCACCCTCCCAGTTTTTAAACACTGGCAAGGCCAGACTGCTCCAGGAGTCTGCCCCATCGATCCACCCACCCTATCATCACCTTCTCTTCCCACTCTTCTTTCTTTCCATCCCTCACACCTATTTTAGGTCTCAGATGGTGACTCCATGTTTTCATGCCCAAATTTTCTAAAACACATCCAATATTTTCTTGAAAATGTACATAAGGATGGCATTGGTAGCATGATCTACAGGCAGATGATAATTATGCAGTTAGATACTAATAGCTAAATAATTTTGATTTCAGTAGCAGTGACAAAGGAGAGGAGATGATGATTGTGATGCCTGAGAAATGATTATGCTAGTATTTGGGGAGATGGTGGTAGTTACAGTGATGTCTGACATAAGACTGTGATCATCAGTCATTCATTTACTCCTCAGCTATTTATTAGGCATCTGTGATTTTCTAAGCATCTATGGACACAGTTTTGTCCTTCTATCATATGAGAGAGATGGACAAGAAAATGAGCAATTTATCATGCCGTTGGTATTATCAATGAGATGATTCACATTAAACCTTGAGTACAGAGTGCCTGACTCATGCCAGCAGTTACTAGGATTCATGGTACTCAACTCAATCTTATGGGGCTAGGGAAGCTGGGAGTAGCAGATATTTTGAGAAGGTGGCAGTGGCAGTGGTAGGGACTTTATAGCGGCAATGGTTTGTCACAGGAGAGAGGGCAGTGATCATAAAAAGAGAAACGATGATATAGCTCTTTCTGTGGTGACAGTCAAGATGGGGTTGGTGATGGGAATTAAGAAGAAACACCAAAACACCATCACAGTCACAGAGCTTTCCAGCAATACTGGGAATGACTATATTTACATACTCATGGAAGCTTCTGGTTCCAATCCATGACCTCATCCCAAAGAACTGACATTTGACAAGGAGGATTTTAGGATTTGATGCCCTCTTCCTTACTTTGATGTTAATTTGTCAGGGGCCGGGCAGGATGCAAGATGGCTCTGCTACTTAATGGCTTTTGATAGAACAAACAGATCTGCACAGGGACAAATGTACACAGAAAACTAGAAGCCTAAGGGGAAAGATATCCAAAAGCTTGCAATTATTTGTCTTTAATTATTATCTCTCCTTTTCTCACTTTTCCTTTTAAAAATCCATTATTCTAGTTCCACATTAGCCAAAAACTCAAGGATTTTTCAAAAATTCCTAACTAGATTTGGCATCAGTTCAGTACTTTGAAAAAGGAATGCATTAGAGTCACAGTGAAGTGAAATTGGCTCCTGTCAGCAGGATGACAGGATCTCAACACACTTTTGGGGAGGAGGGCAGGGGCGCTTCTCAGAGAGTCAGTCGTCTTTTTTTGCTGGTGTTCCTTTCTTGGAGAGGCTACCACTGTGGTCCAGATGGCATCCAAACGCTAACAAGAAATATTGGATAGAGTTGAAATCAAGCAAGAGTAGCAGAGGCTCAGGCTGAATGCAGAGCAAATCAGAGCAAATCACAAACGGAGAGATGTCACAGCAAAGGAAAAAATAGTCAGGAGGGTTTTGCCTGCTGTTCTGACAGCCGTTCTGTGCAAAATGTTTTTCCTTTTCTTCTCTAGAGGAATGCAGATTTTACATACTTAAGAATCCATTTCCTTATTCACTTCTTCCTTCCTGGGCTTGATTCTCAAGGCATTGATTTAATAATGAATAAACTGTTCCTGAATGCCCACTATGTACAAGGCACTGTGCCAGTTCTGTGAAGACTTAGACACTGTCCCTTCTCTGCGTTGTAACAGCCAAGTTAGGGAAACTGGAGAATACTAATCCCAGTCAGAGTGTGGGAAGTGCCATACAAGGGTACTGTACTGAGCATTTCCACAGGGAACGGGAACTTTCCCCGGGGCAGTACCATTCACAGAACAGAACCAACTCTACTGTGAATAACCAAAACAAGAATTCTGGTTTTCTGTGAATGGAATTGGGCTAGTTCACTATCCCCTGAATTTTCTTTGTTATAGCATTAGAGGAATATCCATCTCACAAGCCTTTGTTGAAGATTACTCAGGATAAGATTTATGATAGTAGTTGAGCACAGTGCCTGACACACAGTAAGACTGCCATTCATATCTGCTTGTTTGGGTCATATATTAGGTCGATAATTCAAAAGAAAATCCTTTATGGATATGATATTTTGTAGTGCCTCCTTGATGGTATTTTGAAGAGTTTTATAAATTACAGAATTGCAAAATAGTATTAGAAAAGGCTGTAGAAATCGCTAACTCAGCCCTATATTTACTTCAAATGAACTGAGGCCTTTGACTTTCTCAAAAACATGATAATATCTGTGGAAGATTTGGGATTACACACCAAGCTCTCAACTCCTAGTCTAGTTCCTTTTCACTCCATCAGGATTCCTCTCAACCACATAGATTAAGATGGCTCTGCTACTTAATAATAAGTCAGAGCCGAAAAACCTGGCTCACCTTTTATACAAGGAAACTAAGGGCCCAAGGAAACCCTGGCTTGCTCACCCATAAAACAGTCAGGAAAGTGGCTACTTCTAGAGTTCTGAGGATCAAATGAGGTGACATTCACCAACAGAATAGACTTGGAAGGCAGCACCAAGGCTTGAAGTTCAGAAATGTCTGAAAGAGCACTGTCTTCAACGGTCTCTCATCGATTATATAAATTACAAATAGTTTGCAACTGTATGTCCTAATATCATATGCCCTTTGAACATGTCTCTAAGTATATCCTTTACTCCCTTGGGCCTTGGAATAAGATATTCCATCTGACTGGTTGCCATTTCCATCTACATTCATTGAGAAAACTGTAACACACCCTTAGAGACCCAGGTCTAGTTATCTCTTCAAAGCCTTTGCCATGACTCAGGATAAATTAGATAAACCCTCTCTGAACATCACAAATGTCCAATTCCAGTGACTGACTACTTTCTCTCTTCTGTACTACAGACTATGGCCTTGTAGAGACTCTAGTTCCTCCTATGGCAAACTGTCATATTCATGTTTGTATTTCTAGTCTAGTGGCCTGCCGAAAGAGGGACGTTAGAGTCAACTGATACATTTTGAAAAACAAAACAAATAAATGGATGAACTTGTTTATATAATAGAATAGAAAATCAAACAGAAAGAAACTTGGCAATAGCATGACGTATTATATGGCGGGTATGGTAGTCCATATGGTGTTTTCAAATGCTCAGCATGTATGTGCATGCATGCACACATACATACACATACACAAACACACACACACGCAGACACACACACACACACACACACATACACACACACACTCACAGAGACTTGGCATTTGCTATTATAAACTCCAGAAAGGCTGTCATATCCACATCCTGCCATTTGACCAAATGGGACTTTACAACTTGGATAAATTTTTTGCTGTTGTTTCTAATTTCAAAGAAACACTAGAAGTTCCAGAAAGAGTTCTAAGAACAAGGACATGCTGCCTTTCTAGCCTTTCCATTATCTGGATGGCATTTTCATCGGACTCTTTGAGCTCCTCCCATGAGTGAGACCCATCAGGGGTTCCAGGGTGGCAGCAAAATGAAATATTCTTCACCACTGGAAGTTCTGCCAATATGAGATCTTAGCATCTCTTTGGCTTCTAGCAATTGGTGAGATGACTGTGCCTAGCACAGGGCTTGACATATAGTGGACACAGATGGCATTTGAAGAATAGGTGAGGGAGTGAGTGCTTGAACAGAATAATACATAAGTGACCAGAGACTGCTCCGGGAGGTATCCCTAGTATTGAAGAAACTATAAAACTATGACAAAAAAACCCAAACAAACAACACTTTGTGCATATACTATAGGGACAAGGGGATTTCATGTTTGTCACTCTGATCTCTGTGCTCCGGTCTCTGCCTTCTTTCCCTGCTAATTCTCTGGCACTGAGCATCTTATCTCTGAGGACCTTGTATCTAGGGGATGAAGAAGGCATAGTCGATGAGATCTTACCACAGACACCAGAGGCAGAGAACCTCTTTACCCACATGTTTGCCATATCTCTTCTACGAAAAACGCTTTCAATTAAAAGCAGCCCATATCTCTTTTGTTTGGTCACAAATAGGTGAGATCATGACTTCTGGTTTTGACAAAGTCATAAGTGGGAAAGGGTGGGGAACTCTGAGTATTGGGCTGACAGCATGAGACGGTGGAAAAAAGAATAATACCAGAGATAAGAACAGCAATGCTGGAAAGAAACATAATGGCATGCTGACAGAACTCTATGATAGGCAGGAAAACCGGAGGTGGAGAAGGAGAAAGTGTTGTAACAAGTAAGAATGAATGTCATCTTAACGTGAGACATTCTTTCTGCATAAGCAGAGAAGCACAAAATTTATCTTTTGCAGTCAGACTTTATTTCTCTCTCTCCTTAGCATCTCAACCTCAATCTTCTTATCCATAAAATGGAGAAAATAATAGTTGTCATGTTAATTAAACTAGAAAAACTTGGTTGAAGATCAGAATCAGTCGGGGCAGGGAGTTTTGTCACTCTCCCAATATATATAAATAGATGTGAGCCTTACAGAAGCAGATCTGTAGGGTTGGTACTCCAGAAGTTTTGTTTTTGTTGTTGTTTTTTTGTTTTTGAGTTGGAGTCTCATTCTGTTACTCAGGCTGGAGTGCAGTGGCACACTCGTGGCCACCACAGCCTGGACCTGCTGGGCTCAGGCGATCCTTCCGCCTCAGCCTTCCAAGTAGCTGGAACTACAGGCATACACTACTAGGCCCGCTTATTTTTTGATTTATTGTAGAGACGAGGTCTCACCAAGTTGCCCAGGCTGGTCTTGAACCCCTGAGTTTAGGTAATCCTCTAGCCTCGGCCTCCCAAAGTGCTGGGATTATAGCCTTAAGCTACCGCACCCAGCGAGAGGTTGTGTTTCTAAAAGTGTCACAAATGATTGTTATGCAATGCCATCTTTGCAATCCCTGAACTAGTTACAGCTTGCCAACCCCTGAGCTCTGGCTCTTGTAGGCACTTAGCAAATGTTAGTTTCTCGTCTCCTTCCTAAGTCACTGCAAAAGCAAGTTTGCATCCTTCGGGCTGGTGCTGTCACCAATATTTATTTTCTTATTCCCCATGATCATTCATTGAACTCTTGCACCTTTTTTTTCTTAAACTAGACTTTGTTCATTATTCTTCTGTGACTGCTAATAACAGTAGTTAGGGAGAAAGAAAGAACCACAACACGATGATTTATCCAGAAAAGCTAAATTACTGTACCAAGAGAGAATGAGTGCTAGTATCAATGGATATTTATGGGGAAACTGTATATAATAGCTCTGCTCATTAGAGATGCTGTAGTTAAGGTTCTGTGAATGTTAATGATCTGTATTAGAGGAATAATGACAGGCTCACTGCAGCAGTAGCAGTGAACAGATACCCCTGAATCACATTTTCTCACCATGTAACAGATCTCCAAGTAGTCTGATTTTAGTCTACGGAAGAAGCGAGTATGCAGCAGGGTACTTGTATTTTGGAGATAGTACTATCATTGCTTCAGTAGAGGTAGCACTATGGGCAAAGAGTTTCAGAAACAAGATGGATAGAAGTCTCCTTTTCTCTGTCTGAAATCTTGTATGCTCTGGTCTTAGATGCGGCTTGGTCCAGCAAGAACAGTCTCCAGCTTTGGGTAGGATGATCCTAAGATCCTGGCTTGCCTAAGAGAGTTCTTGTTTATGCCTATTGTCCTGACATAATTGTAAATAGCAAAACTTTTCTTCACTTTTGAAATGCCCCAGTTTAGATGATAAACTAGGTCACTCTAGTTTTAGGGTCAGAGAAAGGTGGATTAGATTCTTAGCTATGCCTTTTCTGGCTGTGCTAAGTCATTTAACTTCTCTGATCTTTAATATCTGTGACAGTAGGGAAGAGACCTACTTCTAATAGCAGTTTGAGAGATTCTTGAAATAGCACCCCTTGCTTGGTGGGGTGCTCAATATTTAGTAGTTACTATCCTTGCCTACTAAAGACTAAATTTTTGTGTCCCTTTCAAATTCCTTTGTTGAAGCCCCAACTTCCAATGTGATGGTATTTGGAGATGGGGCCTTTAGGAGGTAATCAAGATTCAATTAGCCATAAGGGTGGGGCCCTCATAAAAGAATTAGTGGTCTCACAAAAAGGAGAGTTGATCTCTCTCCCTCTCTGCAACCACCATGTCCACCATATGCACATACTGAGGAAGGGCCATGGGAGACACAGCAAGAAGCTGGTAGTCTACAACCCCAGGAGAGAGTTCTCAGCAGGACTGGAGTCAATCAGCACCTTGATCTTGGACTTCACAGGCTCTAGAACTGTGAGAAAATTATTTTCTGTTGTTTAAGCCATCTGGTCTATGGTATTTTGTTATGGTTGCCCAAGTGGATTAAGACTTGGCCCCATAGCCATGGTGCACCCCCTGCAGGTTCAACTCTATCCCAGGCTCTCAAGTTAAATTTGATCTTGTTGTCAATGTTACAGTACTTGGGCATGGAAAATTGAAGGCACTTCAATCCCATGCTCCATACACCAAACTTACTCCTTCCGGTGGACTAAAAGCACCACAGGTCTTGCACATTTTTATAGCTCTTAAAGCACTTGATATAGTCCTTTGTCCACATAATAGTTAATAATAATTTGGCTAAAATTTATCAATCATGTACTATGTGCCAGGTGCCATATGTACTAACTTATTCAATCCTCAAAGGAACTCTTTAAGGTAGATACCATAGTTACTATCCTCATTTTGCAGGTGAACACACTAAGGCACAAAGAAGTTTAAATAATCTGCCCAAGGTCATGCAGTTGGTAATTAAGGAAGAAACATTTCAAGTCCAAGTAGTCAAACTGCAAAGCTCATACTCTTAACTGCAAAACCATGTTGTCAGCCAATTACTGAGTCTCTATTCTACACCAAAGACAATAGTAATTACATCTCTTCTCTTACTTAATCCACATAACAACCCAGGGAAATAGCTCTTACCATCTTGTTAACTGGTCACTAAAAATCCAAAAGATAAAGCAATTTGCCCAGAATCATACAACTAAGAAGTATAAAGCTCCAACTAACTTCAAATTTCATGCTCTTTCTGTTGCCTTACAGCCTCCCAAAGAGTGAGCTCCCAATCTGTGCTCATGAGCTGAATTATAGAATAACAAAGTCTCAGATGGGAAATAACCTGAAGGATGTCCTCATCTGACCGCCTCACTTCTCCCACTCATGCAATTAACTAGAGTTTGAAGACGGCTTCTCCGGGGGATCAGTGGCCTGCATTTTAAGCAGAGGAATGGAGTGATCATTGTTTTACCCAGATGTGCTTCTTTTCCCCCCAACACACAACTTAACAAGACACCAGGCAACTGCTTATGCAACCACTTCTCCCCTTCCCCACTTGGAATCTGTGGACAACAAGTTTTATGATTTAACAGCATGCCTTCTACAATTCTGCTTGATTCCATTAACAGTAAGCCAGTTTTTGAACCTTGGAAAAAAGAGCCAGATATCATTCAGAGTGATAATATGACACAACTCAGATGTGAGTCTTGGACTGAGAACAGACAGGAAGATGAAAGGGATTATTGCTGTGTTTGGCTAGAACCTGAAGACAGCAGGTGGAAGGACTGATGTGCAAACACTCTTAGAAGTTAGGGACATAAAGCTGTAGGCGTGTAAATGACAGAGACTTCAGGGAGAAGACAGGACACTTGGTCCCTGTTGCCTTGTTACCTGATCTGCCAAAACTTATACTGTAGAGGTAGCCCAGGCTGTTTGTCTTACCCCAGTCATCCACTTAAACCCACCTGGCTCTTTTTTCTGCCCTGCCTTGCCCCTAGATTTCACTCACAATGTTCCTCACATGCCTCCTCTGGACCTCTTTGCCTTCAGACCTTTTCTTGACCTTTCTCTAGCCTCTGTTCTAACACAGGGGCTTGATTGCTATAAATCACATTGCTCAGGCTCTCTCACCAACACACTTCCACTTAGGTTTGATCATGAGGAGGCAGTGGTTGGATTTTGGATGGCGAGTGAAAGGGAGAAGCAGCAAATTCTCTCCTAGCTCTCTTCAGACAGGATTCTTGGCAGTGGCTGAATCTCCTGTGGGTTTTGCTCCCACCAAGCAGCCCCTCTCTCCATGGTCCCAGTTCCTGTTGGGAAGTTACTTCAGTGTTCTCAATGCCTGTTGACAGCCCCAGTTCCCCAGCTCTGCCAACACAACTCTCTCCTTGGTTCTTCTAGCCCTAGTGGATAGTAGCCACTTCTTACTGTAACTAATCTAGGTTGACCCATAGTTCCCTGCTTGGCTTTTCTGCTTTTCTAACTTTTGTAACTAGTTCCTCACATTAAACCCCCTCTATTAAACTACCAGGCATGGGCTCTTCCTGACTCTATCCTGATGGATACTTCCATTGGTTTCTTAATGGTTTCCCCACCTGCTGAACCACTTGCCATAGGCCATCAGACGGACATTGAGAAACGCAACTCTAACAGTGTCCCTCTAACACCTGAAAGCATCAGTGATTACTAATAGGTCCCAGTTTCTCAGTGCCACATTTCAGCCCTTTGTTCGGCCCCTTTGCATCATCCTCAACTCCTGCTCCCAGGAAGGCATCCTGTTGTCCTGCCACTTCAGACTTACTCATCAACCCCCCAGGATATGTCAGGCTTTTCTGCATCTCAGGGCTTTTTTTCAGAGTTGGAATCTCACTCTGTCACCCAGGCTGGAGTGCAGTGGCACATTCATGACCACCCCAGTGTCGACCTGCTAGGCTCTGGCGATCCTTCTGCCTCAGCCTTCCAAGTAGTGGGAACTACAGGCATGCACTGCCACGCCAGGCTAATTTTTTATTTATTGTAGAGACTAAGTCTTGCCAAGTTGCCCGGGTTGGTCTTGAACCTGCAGGTGCAGGTAATCCACTTGCCTCAGGCTCTCAAAGTGCTGGGATTACAGGCTGAGCCAACAAGCCCAGCCTTCTCAGTGCTTTTAAACATTCAGTTCCCTCTTCCTGATTACTGTTCCACCCTTTCTTCAGCAACAAATGTGCATCATCTTTTAAGATTCCACTTCAGCTCTTTCCTCTGGGTGAAGACCTCACTAAACTTCAAACAAAGTTTATTGCCTTGCTACCATGCTCCCACATCTTGTTGTGCACAGCCTCTCACAGCCTTGATGACAGGAATCTATTTTTACATTTCTATCCATTTTTATATGTCTGTCTTCTTTTTGAGACCATGAAGATTTGTCAGCAGCCTATCTTATTCATCTTTCTATCCCTAGTAAACAGAACACTGTCTAGTAGATAGGAGGTTCTTAATAAAGTATGTTTGCCCAATGAATGCATAAATAAATGGATAGAAATTATAAGGGAACTCAAACTAAAATGGGTTTTCTAGCAATTGAAGATCTGGGATTACAATAGCAACAAAGGTCTGTCACTGCAGGTATGTGAGCTGAAGCTAAACATTCAGCAAACGCTCAGCCACATCTTTAAAGTAAATATTCTTGAGAGATTCTTGCATTGGGTGTGGGGAGAAGCAAAACCAAATAACTCTTTTTAAATGTTGCTGTTAACTCTAAGGCTATAGGAATTCAGGATTCAATCTGAGGACAATTTTTGTTAAATATGGCTAAAAGAAAGTCCACCTAAGAAGCATCTAAAGGGGCAGCCTTCTATTTCACTTGCAGGAAGATGTAGATTCTGATTCCTTTCTCTCACTTTGGTACGGCCCCTTCTTGTGTGACATCTATGTTAACTGCATTGCAATAATTATAATTTCTCTACAATGTGGTGCTTAATGAGGAAGTGAAACTGACAAATGTTCAGACTAGATTTAATCCAATTATCCAACATCTTGATCCAGATTTCAAACTGAAGGAAAAACCAACTGCTGAATTGTGAATGAAAATTTATTTGCCATAAAAGATGAGAGTTGCGGGGGGAGGGGGTAAGTAGGGAACAGTTGTCCAGCTAATTTTTGCAATTCTTCACATTAATGGATTGATGCTTCCTACATGTGCAGCAGGGGAAATGAGTTAAATCAAATGCAAGGAACGTCAATCAAACACTGATCATTGGGGGACAGGGTGTCTGCAGGAGAAGTAGGGTAGCAACATGAGAATCTTTCCGAGCTTCAGAGATGAGTGGTTCTGATGAGATTTGTTCTTGGGCTCATAAACATCTTTTCAACATCCAAGGTGAAGAAAGCAGTGTGCCAGGCAGGGTGAGGTTTCAGGAATGACTTGGACATGGCATGCCTGCTTGGAACTCAGTCTAAAGCAGGAGAAAGTTGTTCACAGGCCACCAAGGAGCACTGGGCTGTGGTATGGGTATTGTTATGAAGACTCTAAAACAGTGAGCAATTGAAGATGGGACCTGAAGCCTGAGTGCTAATTCCAACTAGGGTGAGGGTAAGGAGATGGAGAGCTTTGCATTTTCTTTCCTTTTTTCTTTGTCTTTGAGTTGGGGTCACTCTGTCACTGAGGTTGGAGTGCAGTTGCAAGCTCACGGCCACCCCAAGCATTGACCTGCTGGGCTTAGGTGATCTTCCACCTCAGCCTTCTAAGGAGTTGTAACTACAGGGGTGCGCTACCACACCCAGCTAATTATTTATTTATTTATTGTAGAGATGAGGTCTCACCAAGTTGCCCAGGCTGGTCTTGAACCCATGGGCTCAGGCAATCCACTTGCCTCGGCCTCCCAAAGTTGAGCCACTGAGCCCGGCCTTGCATTCTTTTATCATAAGGGCAGTACATTTTAGTAGGTGCCTGAGTTGGGACAAACTCGAGATCAAATTCCAGTTCTTCCACATACTAGCTTTGTAATTGTGGGTGAGCTATATGACCCTTTTGAAGCCTCAGTTTCCTTATATGTAAAGGCCAACCCCTCCTAGGGCTGTGATTATTGACAGAGATGAGCTCAATCCAGAGCCTAGGCTGTCCAAGGCATACAGCAGGTGCTCAATACATTCTAGCTACTTTTTCTACAGCTAAATTAACCTTATATCCATATATATAGCTAGTGGCATGGCAATATAAAATAAAGAAAGAGGCTGGGGTGTCAAATTGGATCATTAGGATTTTTTAAAAAATCAGTTTCTCCCAGTGTGGCTGCTTTTCAGGACAAACTTGATCTACAGCCCTGATTTCAAGCTTTCCAGAAGGAAACTATCGAGCAGCAGATTTTTTAGGCACCTACTCTGTGCCCAGTGTTTGTTTAGTGAGGTAACTTGATTATGATATTTGACAAACGTCTTTGCATCCATAACACCAAGTACATAAGGTATCAGAATAATTTATTGCTGTGCATTTCAGAGTGGGCCACTACAAACTCAGGGTGATGAAGAGGTTAGGAATGGTGCCCCTGGGGTCTCTGACATGGCAGCTGAGGTATTGGGAGGAAAATTTTGAGGAAAAGACTGGCCTACATCATGAACATGGTGCCAGATAATTCTGAGGTCCACTAGGGCAGTCTCCTTCACAATATAGGAATCCCTTAGAGAACCATTCATCCGCTCTTGAATACTACTAGAGGCAGGGAGCTCACGACTCTGAGAGGCTGTCCTTTCTTCTGAAAATCAGCTCAGAGAGTCTGAAATTTCTTTCTTACATTAAGTCCATACCACTGCGCCTTTCCTCTGAATCATAAAACTGCTCATACAATAACTGGAGTCACATATATCATCTCTAGTTTTTTCTCTTCCCTAGGATTTCGTAAAAGCAAACCCCTTCCCATCCTTTTTGCAAAAGATGCTTTCACACACCATTGCCTTGTGAGTCTCACAAGGGGCCCAAGATGTCAGTAAAGGATGACTGTCGTTCTCATTTTACAGATGAGGAAAATGAATCTCAGAAAGTTGAAGTGATCAGCAAAGATTACACCCCAGAGTGAGGAAAGAATCTTGAGGGGTCTGATCATTCCTTTTAGTTTCTGAATTTGTGTTTCATCAAAAGGAAATTAATGTCAAATCCAACTTATCGATTTGATAATATGTCCTTCCTCTTTACTACTATGTCAAACTTTTTCTTTTAATTTCATTTCCAAGATGTGGGGTACAAGTCAGGATTAGGTACAAAAGTGGTCTATGTGCAGGTGAGGTTTGGGCCTCCCACTGGTTCTCACTTTGCCTGATTTAGGATCAGGTACCCTCGTTAATGTTAGTGCCCTCCCCCACACCCCGGCAGTGTCCTGCTACTGCCAATTCCTTTCTTGTAGTATTATGAAAAAGGTTCAAGGTCCACTTATGAGAGAGAATGTGTGGTATTCAATTGTTTGTTCCCATGATAGATCACTGAGTATGATAGACTCCAAATCCATCCATATAGCTGTCAAGTCCATACTTTTGTCATTCTTTATGGCTGCATATTATTCCATTGTGCATGTGCACACACTGAGATACCACCTAACTCCAGTCAGGATGGCCATCACTAATAACTCAAAAAACAATAGATGCTGGAGAGGATGCAGATAAAAAGAACACTTCTACACTGTTGATGGGAGTATAAATTAGTATAATCTCTGTGGAAAGTAGTGTGGCAATTTCTAAAAGATTTAAAAACTGACCTTCCATATGATCCAGCAATTCCCCATCTAGGAATCTACCTGGAGGAACTCAAATCATTTTACAGAAAGATAGCTGCACACGCATGTTTATTGCAGCACTATTCACAATTGCAAAAGCATGGAACCAACCATGCTACCCATCGAAAGTGGACTGGATAAAAAAAAAAAAAAATGTGGTGCAAATGTCAAGCTTTTAAGAATCTTCATTTTGAAGACCCAAAAAAGTTTCTGCTAGACTCCACTAACTGGTTATTACAGATAAGTAGAAAGTCTTGTATACCTAATACAACTATATAAAAGGATTTTAAACTGGATAATTACAAGTGAAGGATAAAATATATTTTTCAGCTGTAAGAATATTGCATATTACATGGAAGGGGGAGAAAGGTAAAGAAAAGTGCTATTTCCCATGTGAAAATGACATGAGTTGTGCTGAAGTTTAGGTCTGGCCCAGTGAAATAGTCACCTGTGAAGGTTAAGTTCCACCAAGTTCAGTGCTGTGGGGTGTGATAGGGTCTGAAATAGGCACTTGAGTGGCCTGTGAATGCACCATTCTACTTGCGGTCCCACTGTGGGACTAGAATCATGTTCAAAGGCTAACAGAGTGCAAAAAGCACTAAATTATGAATGCAGTCATGGGATGCTTAGCAGACACCTTCCTCTTCACTGAGGAATGTGCATTTTTGACAGCTGCAAAGAGGCCAAGATATTTGCCTAAAGAACATGTTGGTATTATCAGCAGGCAAAAATAAGGATGACCTATATTCTCCCTTCTTCTTGAGAAGAAAATTGATGATAAATTTATCAGCTCTGAGTACTGCTGAATAGGGTAAATATGGACTCAGGAGTCAGAAAGACCTCAATGATCTTCCTAGAAGGTGCTTTCATTTCTCCTTGTTCAAATCCTGCTCAGTTCATCCTTCAAGGCTTTGCTCAAGTTATATCCTCCTTCCTGAATTCCCCCTGCCTCTCCAGCTGGTTACCATTTCCTGTCAGCAAGCATTTATGCTGCTGGCTTTCAGAGATTCTGATACAAAAATGTACCTGTGTATTGAAGATCACAGGAGAAATTAGCTCCAGTGCTACGCTTCCAGTTGCTTTAATCAGAAAAAGAGTTGAAATTGTATTTCTAGGAGTGAGAGGGATTAATCCTTATCTTGGTTCAGAGTTCCCAGGAAAAGGTAAAGGGAAACATAGCATGGGCCTGAGAACAAATCTTCTAGAAGTGGACATCACAGGTCCAAATTAAAGCAAGCAAATGAAAGCATCCAAATGTGTTAACTGAGAAAAAAAAAGAAGGAAGTGATCATAACCACAGCTGGGAATCCTGAGTTAATGGGTCAAGGAGTTAAAACTAGGGCAAAAATGAGTGAATATGAGTGATGAAACTAAAAAGACAGGACTAGCTTTCTATATGTACTTGGGTCCTGGCTTACTGAGACAAAACATTGCTCCCATATGTTGATGCACCAAGGTTGGAGAGGCCATTAGAAACTACAGCAAATTCTAACTTCTGCTGTCCTAAAATTCTGGAATTCTTTGATACATCAAACTTGGCATGTTGCACAGGGCATCTCTGTCAATGAAACAGTGACAAAGAGCCACTGACTGAGGCTCTAGGAGAGAGACTGAAGATTCCTGTTGGCTTCAGGGCCAACAAAAATTTACATGTACACACATTTTTTTTTCCTAGGTAGAGGGTCCACCTTTAAAATCTAAAAGAGATCGTATATCCCAGGAAGAGTTACTTTAGAAAAAGTGATGATGAGAAGTTATCTCTCTCCTCTAGGAGGTCACAAAAAAGTAGGAGAAATAAATAGAATAATAACCCACAGCCATTAATTCTCACTGCAATAAGTACTGAGCTGGTTCACATGCTTTAACTCAGTCCTTACAGAAAACCTCTATGGCAGGTACTATCATTAACTCCAGTTTACAGGTGAGGAAACTGATACTTTGAGAGACTAACTGAATCACTCAAAGCCACAGAGCTAGGAAACAGTGAACTGAGGACTCAAATCCAAGTTGTTCTGGTGCCAAACTCCAGACTTTGAACCTCTAGAAATTACTGCTCCCTGATAACCACAGTAAAATGTGGTTGGGTAACCCCTTTGGGTCCTCTCCCACTGTGGGAACTTTTCTGTCCTCTCAATAAATCCTGCTTTAAAAAAAATGTGGTCAGAAGTTCAGCAGAAGTGCATTAAAAAAAGCAATGACCCTAGGGATTCAAGAAAAGCTAAAGATAGAAAATAACATTTTAACTGGATCTTGAGCCAAGAAAAAGTTCAGTAAGAGTATTGGAGTGGAAGAGGAGGTTGAACTGAAGCTTATGGTGAGAGAAAGGAGGGGCTCCCGAGAGTCTGAGGTGAATAAGGCTGCTCCCAGTGAAAAGATTCAAGGATGAAGGTCATGAAACTGGAAGGCCACGTTACCAAATGGGCTGTCTGACAGAACGGTTAAAACTCCCCAGATAATAGCCAAAAGTAGAGAGAGCAGAAACAACAAACAAAACAGTGGAGTCAAACAAGAAAGTGTATTTTATATTTCAATACTTGACTATCATGATCCAGTGCTGATTTTATATGGACTGTGGTAGACGGATTGCCTGGTGGAACACAAACCATAACTTCTCTCTGGTTCTACATCCTTCTGCAATGAAACTGCAGAAGTTCTCACCAAGAGGTAGAGTTTCTTCCCCACTCTCTGAATCTGGTGCAGTCTTATGAATTACTTTGACCAAAGAATGTGGCAGAAATGATGAACCTGGGCCTTCAAAGGTTTTGTGTGCTTCCATTCATGCTCTGGGAACCTGATCACCACTCTGTGACCAAGACTGGACTACCTGCTGGAGGCGGTCCCACATGAAGTTCACATATGAAGCCATTCCAGACCACCCTACAATCAGCCAACTTCCAAACATGAGAGAGCCCAGTAAAGAGTGGCAGACAGGTGTGTCAAGGAGTGCAGGGAAAAGCAGATACCAGAAGAACCATGCAGCTGATCCACAGATTTGTGAACCATAATAAATGCTGTTGTTTTAAGTCACTGAGTTTTGGGATGGATTGTTTTATATCAATAGCACACGTGTGCACACATACATGCCCACGAGCAAACACATCTCCTGTTAACAGGTCTCTAAGGGAATGATTCTCAAGTTGAGACACATTAGATATGGTATGAAAAAAGAATTTTTAGATCAAAGAAGATTGACAACTGTTCAATTTGTATAATATATATTCATATACTCATAATATATCCATATTATATATTCATATATAAATATATATTACATTCATAGTACACATTATTGTATTTAAGAATCTGAAAGTCCTAAATAGTGAATTTTCGGATTCATCTGTGAACATGTGGTTAGCCAATGTTCCTTGAAACATCAGTTTGAAAGCTCTCCCTTTTATCTCTTTTATATATTGTTATATGCAATTTAAACTTTTTTAAAAAAGTCTGCAACTAAATATAGTTTGAGAAGTGGAATATGTAATTGCTGCTTCTAATTTTATATTATCTGAGACAAGGCAAGAGGTATAACTGATACACTCTTAAAATCCAAAAATTATAAGGGTTTTCAAACAAGTATCCGGCAAAACCATTGGGCCCAAATCCTTTCTCCAATCTTCTGTGTGACATGCAAATGGTCCCAAGGGTTTTTGGGTAGAAGGACTATGCTGATTCTTCATTGTCAGATTGTGTCCTTAATAGTTTATAATGTCCAGGTCACTCTTTAGGAGAATTACAGGACTTTGATGACTCAACACTTTCCACAAGGCCCCAGCAGGAAAGTCTGACCCTAGTTAGAAAAAAAGAAAAATAATAACCCTGCCAAGCAAGCAAAATGTTTTGGCTTCACCTGATGTAGGAAGGGAGTGAACACAGGTGTGTACACATGTGTGTATGTTTGTATTTAGAAGGCCACCTGTTAGCTTGGTGATCCAAGTTACAAAGGAAAAAACAACACATATTCATGGAGGTTGGAGGCAAAACAGAGCAAGAACTGCTGAATGCAAAGTTCAAGGAGGGGCCAGGTGAGGAGGCTTCCTTGAGAATAAACGTTGTCTTAGTTTGACATGGTATATTTGGGCTCAGAAAGAAAAATAACTTGGCTTTTTTTTTTTTTTTTTGAGTTGGAGTCTCACTCTGTTGCCCATGCTGGGGTGCAGTGGCATGCACACGGCCACTGCAGTCTCAAACTGCTGGGTTCAGGTGATCTTTCCACCTCAGCCTTCCAAGTAGCTGGAACTACAGACATGCGCCACCATGCCAGCTAATTTTTTGATTTATTATAGAGATGAGGTCTTGCCAAGTTGCCTGCTGGTCTCGAATCCATGAGCTCAGGCAATCCTCTCACTTTGGCCTCCCAAAGTACTTGGATTATAGGCATGACCCACTGCCTGGAAAAATAACTTAATTATCTGACAATAAATAAATTTTGGGTCTAAGGGCACTCATTTGTTCATTCATTCATTCACTATTTAGGCAGACACTCTGTGCTAATGCTCATTGGGAATCAAGACATGAATATGATATAATTCCTATCCTCAAAGAACTCAATGCAGGGAGTATGGAGTAAAAATTACCATTCCTGGTGAGTAATTCAATGCAACAAACATTTAGGTGGTGTCTATGAATTGCTAATCATAAAGTGATCACTGTTATTAATCTAGTTAAACTCTTGGGACACAATGAACTTGGTTTTCATATTGCCATTATATAGTTGAGAAGACTAAAGACTGAATAAGGCAAAGGACACTCTCAAGGTCATATGGATGGCAATGAAGCCAGAATTTGAGCTCTGATCTCTCTTACAGCTTGGGTTACTATCTCAGTCCTCAGTGGCAACCATATTTCAGGCATTTTTGTAGAAGCTGAGATTATAAAGCTCATGAGATATAATTTCAGTCAAGGCTTGTGAGGAACTCAAAGTCCAATGGCTCACATGGATACATTAAGAGAAAATGACAATCCATTGTGATCAATGCAAAGAGAAGTACAGAAGTACCCCAGAAGGATTGCTTACCCTGTTTGGGGTAAGGAAGACTTCCTAGAGAGTGTGGGTAATCCCCTCAGATAGTTGACAGTCCCCAGCTGAGTGAGAACTGTTTGCTGGAGCATGACTTGTAACAGCAACACATAGAATGTTCTTGTGTAATCTAACTCACACCCTCTGTTAAGAGTTTTGCATAAATGTCTTCTTGAATCCTTCAACAAAGATACAAGGTAGGTATTATTTGTTTTTTACAGATGACACAGCAAATCAGAGATGCAAAAATCCCCTAAGTGGCCATGGTGACAGCAATGCCCAAATCTGACTCTAAAGATCAGGCCATTTCTTTGGGGGCTGATGGGATGATTTCCCCAAGGATAGCCCCAGGCTGAGTCTCTCACCTGACCTCTGTGCAAACCTGGACTCCAGGTGAAACCTGGAGCAACAGGGCACTGGGCAGTGTCCCTTCTTGTGGGAAAATTGTGAAAGTCCCACAACACCCTACAAGCTGCTTATCATGCACTAGTTGGGTTATAACTAGTGGTGAAGGAAGACACAGAGAGATCATGGGATTTTTCTTAGCACAGAAGTACTCTAGGGAATGTGAACTCATCAGAGTCTATAAGGGGAAGCCTGAAGAGCAGGAAGGTCCCAGAGCAGAGAGGGATGTGGGAACCTCTGGGAGGTTCAGGCAAGTGAGATCAAGTTTCCAATACATATACTATTTTCTTCTCTAGTTTGCTTCAGTAATCTTTTTTGGTAAATGAGAACAGAGACTCAGGGGCAAAGAAATGTATCAAAACTCCCACAGGTGGCAAGAGAAGGAGCTCAGATTCCAACTTCATCCACCTGTCTCTACACGACAGCTGAGCCTTTTACTTCTTGCCTCTCTTAGGCTTTTAAAAATGTTGAAAATAGCTCATGGAAAAGTCATCACCATCAAATGGTTCAAAGACTCTGAGGGAACAGAAGGTTGGAATCCTGCATGCCATTCAGGCAGCCCAGATATTTTGCAAGCAAAACTCTAGTGCACTTAGTGACTATTTTGAAGTCAGAAAAGCAGAGGATTCCCTTGAAAAGGATCTGCCAGAGATATTCATAAATGCCTTCTACAGGGTAGAGTCATGTAAACGTTCCTGGAGCAGTCATGTACTAGACCCTGGGCTTGCTTCTGGTAATATAAGGACCCCAGAAAGTTTATGGAAGTAATGGGGAAGAAGAAATACTATTAACACAGGAATGACAGGGTACGGGGAGCACAGGGCAGAGGTGATAGGCTGATGTTGTTCGGAGCAAAGGTGCAGAAAGTCTTCCAGAGAACACAAAGCCTGAAGCGAAGTTGGAAGCTGGGACGGGCTGCAGAGAGTGGGGGAAGGGTGGCTCCTTCAGGATAGTGGGGTCCCATAGGCCTGAACCAGAAGGAGATAGATTAGACACAGAGGCTGAGGGGGGACCTTCAGGCAGCCTGCTGTGTATTTTGGGCTAAGGAGCTTGGATATTTTTTTCCAGAGCTATTAACATGGAAATGCTATAGCCAGAATGGTTAAGAAATTCACAAAAACTGAGGCAGCAAATGGAGCATGTTTCCTTAACGTATCTAAATCTGCGAGGGGCAAGTGAGACAATTCAGGCACAAATTGAATTGTAGGGAATAGTGTCATTGGGGATAGACCAAATTGAAACATGAAGAGCAGGCCAGTGTCTCAGTGGCAAGAGGGCTTGATGAGATGCAAAGGCCTTGGGGAGAAAAACTGCTTTTTCCCTGAGCAGTGCCACACTGATGAGGGAACCTAGACCTGGGATTTTGAAAAGAGGCCTGCATGTGAATATGATTTTCCATTCAAAGGAACACACGCTGGGTTTCAGAAGTGGTATCTATCTATCTATCTATCTATCTATCTATCTATCTATCTATCTATCTATCTATCATCAATTTGTTTTGAGTCGGAGTCTCATCCTGTTGCCCAAGCTGAAGTGCAGTGGCATGCTCACAGTTACCACAGCCTTGACCTGCTGGGCTCAGGCAATCCTTCCACCTCAGCCTTCCAAGTATCTTGGACTACAGGTACACACCACCATGCCTGGTTAACTTTGATTTACTGTAGAGATGAACTCTTGCTGAGTTTCCCAAGCTGGTCTTGAATCCCTGGGCTCAGGCAACCTTCTTACCTCAGCCTCCCACAGTGCTGGGATTTCAGGCATGGACTACCATACCTGGCCCAGAAGTGGTATTTAGGTGGGGGGTTGGTAATTTCAAGACATTGGCAGAGTGGGTTACAGAAATAGACATCGATCAGAAAGAAGTTTCACTAAGGCAAAAGGGAGAAGGGGACAGGTGAGGGTGAGAATGCGCCAGAAAGACTCCTAACTTAGAGAATACATAATCTCAGGTTTGGGAGGGGACATCAAGAGCTTGCCTGCCCATCTCCTCACCCAATGTGTGAATCACCCTGTAAGTCTTTCTGACAAGTGGTCTGCAAGGCTCTGCCTGCACAGCTCCAGGGTTGGTGAGCTCACTCTCAGGGGCCAGTTGTTCCATCCTTGAATAGACCACACTGTCAGAAGGGTCCCCTCCCTCTGAACTGGAATTGGGCTTTGCATAGTGCCACCCACCGGTCTCAGTTCCAGGATTTGGCTGACAGAACAACACAATCCCTCTTCCCTACAGTGACCTTTGGAGTCCCAGCTCATATTTATGGGTTATTTTCTCAAGGCCAAACCTTTCTGAGTCCTACAGCAGCTCCCCATGGGACAGGGTTTTAAATCCCCTAAGTAATCTTATCTTGAAGCACGCAGGTGTGTCTTTATGTCTCTGAGTGTGGAGTCCACAACTCGGATTCTTCAGGAATTAAATGTCATGGAAGCACCTTCTCTTTCCATATATTGTTGAGTCGAAAGAGATCAACAGTGACTAGACACCCTACTTTCTTTTACATAGACTGTGGCAAAGCCACATGAGCCTGTCCTCAAGATCCTCCACTGGCTCCTCAGTGCTGCCTGAATTATGTCTAGAGGTTGCCTTCTGAGTGCCAGCTGGAGGTTTTAAGTAGGAGTTCTGGGCCCAGCAGTGGTCTTGGGATAGTACCACAGAGCTGGAACTTCCTGTTGTCTCAGATGGCCGGGAGTCCCACCAGCAGATGAAGTCCAGATGCTTTGGGCTCTGTTGTCCTTAATGCTGTATGCCACCTGGATTCTCCACTGCCCATGACCTTTTTCACAACTAGTTGAACCTGTACACACCCTCAAAGACCTTGGCCAGCCCATCTCATACTATCCCTTTGAAACTTCTGAGTCCCTTTCAAATTGCATGGGCAGTTCTCCTCCCAGAAAAAACAAAAACAAAAAACAAACAAACAAAAAACACTGTACTCTACTTGACCAGGTATAATAAAGCCTTGACTGGATACTTTTGCCCTGGAACACCCGAGACATTGAGTCCCTTAGACAGAGTGGTTTGCATGATTCAACCCACATCCACTTATGGGACCAGATCTCCATCCAGACTGGCACTGCCTCCTAGTTTCTACCATTTCTGCCTCATTCCTCCTTCCCTCTGGCCCCCTGAGAAATCCTCAGCAAGCAGTCCCCAGCAAGCCATATGGGTCGTGACACTCATTCCAGGAGAGGAATTTCCTTCCACAGGTTGCAGACACAGCCTCAGTGTGTGAATCCTGGCAGTAGAGAAATATACTTACACTTACAGGTTGACTTTTTGGCACATCATAAACACCTTCTTTCTTTTGGCTGGTGGGAACCTATGGAAAAATCAAATTCAGCACAGTCAAAAACTCTGGTACTCCTCTTTCAAAGAACAAAGCAACCCCAGACTTCAACTCCAAGCTGGCTAAGAGCACCATGGGGGCAAGCCCATGGGGACCTGCTCTGAGTCTGAAAATACCAGGCCAGGCACCTTCCCCAGAATAATCCGACAAGGAGAGTGGGTGCACATCATTTAACAAATGATAACAGGGCATCTCACAGCCATGAGGCTCCTCACAGAATCACAGAATAAAAAAGTGGCAGAAGCTTCAGAGGTCCTGTGGTAAAAATATAATAATAATAATAATTCTCATTTTCTTAGACAAAAATGAGGTCCTGGGAGGTGCTATGCTTTGCCCAAGTGGTTAAAAATATTTTGTAGCTGAGCTTAAATTGCTCCATACTAAATCTGAGATCCAAGCTATTTAAAATATAGCAAATATCCAGATCCTCGTACAAAGTCCAGCTTTTGTTGGGGCAGGTACAAGCCATCTGATTGTTTTAGAAGGTTTTCATTCAAGAAAAGGGCCCATGAGTGGTATGGAAATTATGACGGGAGGATCCAGAAGATCCTGACTGCTTTTCATATTTATCTGTATCTTCCTTCTCTTTTTACCCATCTGGTCTTACTGTGCTGTATGCTAACTATAACACACTGGGCAGGTCACTTAGTGCCTCTGAGTCACTGGTATCAGCTCTGCCCCTCACTCAGGTTACTCTGAGGCTCAAATGAGAAAACGGATATTAAGTAAACAAAAACTATCAGGCACTATAATACTGTTAATATGTTAGAATAATTTCTTTAGTCATTGACGCATTATACAACTATGTATAAGAACACATTTTAGGATACTAACAATAGTGGCTATGTTGAATACCTTTCTAATGAGTCAATCAAGGGCTTTGCCCAGAAACATTCCAGATTGGAAGCACTCAGTTGTTTCTTGCCAGCAACTGCTACAGCTTAGCTCCTACCTCCATTGCAGGGACTAGCCAGCATTGGTTTTATAGTGGTCTGACAATGTGTCTTTCTTTCCATCAGATTGGGAGTCCCTTAAGAGTAGGCATAGTGCCTAGCACCCAGTAGGAACCCAGTGAATGCCCGCTGAGACATATGGTAGATGTACTATAGAAGAACAAGGGAAGAATGAAGAAAAACTGTCAGGCTTGGACCAGCTAATGGCACCGTTGTTCTATGAGAAGTCAGTACTTGAGTTTATTCCTTAAGTCCCATTGTCATTTTCATTCTCATGTAACTTAAAATCTCTATAAAAACTCTAAGACGTTGGTACTATCAGCTTCACCATAAATAGTAGAAAGTGAGGCTCAGAGATATTAGAGACTTTGCCCAAAGCTTCAAGGCTAGTAAGAAGTCAGATTCAAATCCAGCTCTTTCTGGCCACCAAATAAGATATTTATTATGAGTTTATATGGACTGGGCACTTTCTATGTGGTAGGCGCTGTTCTAAACATTTGTGTTTTGCATACATTCTCTTGAGAGCTCCAGGGAAGTTCTATCAGGTAAAACCACAGTTGGCTCTGTGTTGCAGAGGAGAAAAACAAGGCCTGGAGAGGGTCCAGCAATCAGTGAGAGGGGAAGCCAGGAGTCTGAGCCCAAGCCGTTTGCCATTTGACGGCTACATTACTCAGACAGCTATTTTGGGTGCGCCTTTTTCATTGACATCACATCTGACATTCCCAGAAGCTCATACGCACTCTTGCAGAAAACAGGACTATGAGTGAGCATGGTGTGCAGAAGAAGATACACTTCCAGAGTTGCTCTTGCAAGCTTCAGTGTGCAGGTAGCCAGCAGAAAATATAATTTCTTTGCTCCTGATAACCAAGCTCCATCCAAAAGGAATCCTCTAAGAATAGCTACAGAGTCCTTGTTAACGAGGACCAATAAATTACCAGCCCTCACTTTTGTTTTTACTAGCTCACCCTTTACCGAACAAAATGAAGAGCATTCTGTTCCCCTTAATTCACTGCTCACTATGGGCACTTAGCACAGTTGAACCGCGGCTGCCTCTCAATTATCCCTGCAAAGGGAGGAAAAGCAGCGGAATGGATAAACCCAAACTGTGCATAATTGAAAGTGCTTCTCTACTCGGCTCTCCCATGGGTGAGATATCAATCTGCCTGTTTGTCCTTTAAGATTTATCTCCACTGGGATGTCTTCTTGGAAGCCTTGTCTTACTCTCTAGACCTGGTTTGGGGCCTCCTCTATACTCTTGTTACTTTTACTGCATCCTTTCATTAAAAAATAAAAGTCACCAAGTACTTATCGGTGTCATGCACCGGGCTTTTCCTGGGACAATGATGGTGAACGAGATGGCTTGTTGATTTGGCTCCTGATTTAACAGAGCTTCTTCTCTAATGGGGGGAGATAGAAAGGTTATAAGGCTATTGAAATAGAGTACAAAATGTGCTTCATCTTATGATAGGAGTTAGTGTACCACATTGTAACTGTTCCTGAGTTGGTAGTCCCACAGCTTTGAAAGATTGCTGAGGGCAGGGTGCACATTTTATTATTCTTATATTCTCATCTGTAAATACTGATAAAACAAAGAAACGTCTAATCATCAATCATTCACCATGTGAGTGCTATGGTCCATGGTCCTGGCTCTTATCTTTGCCTGGCTGTTTCTTTCTATCCATACGGACCACTGCAGTAACACAAAGTTGTAGAGAGATAAAGGTTTCAGACTGAAAGGAACAGAAAGACTACGGTTTCTAGTCATGGCTTTCAGAGAGGGCACTTTGCTCTCTGAACCTCAATTTCCTCATTTGGTTGTCATGAGCATCTAAGGGGTTGTTCACAAGCTCCTGATGGTAGGAACCAGACTATGGTCACTATTACTTCCCTATGTGTTGGGCACATGCAAGGTGCTCTATAAATAATTACGTTTTGAGTAAACAAGTGAATAAATGTTAAATTACTCTAAAAATTGTCCATTAAGTATAAGAAAACATTTTTACTTCTACTTCAGCAGTAATTCAAGGGTATGCTGGGTGACATAGTTCTAGAGACTCATTATTTTAAAATATACTTGGCACATGTTGAGTGATTAACAATGGTTTTTGAGAGAATGAACTTAGAAAATGCCCACTTGGAAAGCAGAAATCTCACTTAAATAGGAAGCTTGTTAAGGTATTAAGAAACACTAGACTTAGAATCAGAGGTTCTGACCTTGGATGCAACACTTAAACTGGGGAAACTTGGTTTTCTTAAATTTCAAACCATAGTCTTTGCAGCTGTTCTTCCTATCTCACTGAGTTATTGGAAGGGTCAAAATTAAGCAACATATGAAAAATGCTCTGTATTGTGATGCTGTCTGTTGTTTTTAAAAGATAGCTTATGGTTAGGCCTGGTGGCTCAAGTCTGTAATTCCAGCACTTTGGGAGGCTGAGGTGAGGGAATTGCCTGAGCCCATGGGTTTGAGAACAGCATGGGCACCTTGGAGAGATCTCATCTCTACAATAAATTAAAAAAAAAAAAAAAAAGGCCGGGTATGGTAGCATGTGCCTGTAGTTCCGGCTATTTGGAAGGCTGAGGCAGAAGGATCACCTGAGGCCAGCAGGTCATTGCTGGGGTGGCCGTGAGCATGCCACTGCACTGCAGCCTGGGTGACAGAGTGAGACTCCAACTCAAAATGAATAAATAAATAAATAAATAAGTAAAATATTAAAGAAAAAGATGCTGATAACTTTTTCTGAGGCCCGAAAATCCAAAGACAATTATTATTATTAATACAGTTTGGAAAGTGAATCTATTGATTTTCAAAAAGAGGTTGCATTTACTCAAGAGCTTCTGCCACCCTTATGTTGGACTTATAAATAGGAAAGTGTAGCAAGCAGGGAGGTTTCTGCTAGGCTTTCGGACAAGATGAGGCGAGCAAGTTATGCATTACTTCACTTAAAGCATGACCATAAGACATTGTAAACAGCATCCGAAATTGACAACACATGAGAAAGTAGAAGGAACTCAGATTTCCAGAATCTACTATGAAACAAATCCTCTATGGCTTCCCAATAAAGGCACTGGATACCAAGGTCTAGGGGAACTTCTGTGGTTGTCATATATTGTTGCTGGGAAAATTAAATACATTTTGATGGAATAGTATACCTGGAAGCTTGCACCCTGGTTTTCCTGAATATCACTCCATGTGCCTTTCCTTTTTGCTAACTTGATTCTGTATCCTTTCATTATAATAAACCGTAACTATGTTAAAAAGAGAAGAAAAGAAAAGAAACAACAGCTCTCTGCATCACTTTATATGTACACATCACTTTTAGGAGCAAAGACTATGTTATTCCCATTTCATAGCCCAGGACAATGATATACAAAAATTCTGTTCTTTACTCAAGGTCATGCAACAGTTAAAGGTCCCATGTCTGTTTGCCTCATTCCAGAAAACAAGGAGGGGATTACAAGCTGAAACCACCCTGGGCCAAGCTAAAGTATAACAAACATTGTGACCCACTCAGGAGAAGTTACTATGGAATACTTACTGACCCTCAAAAAAAAAAAGAAAAAAAAAAGAAAAGAAAAGTGAGGCTCCTAATAGCAGCCCCTTAAAAGCCTAGCCTTATCTTTAGGCCTCAGAGCTTATCTCTTATTAAGTAAATTGAGCCCCAGCAGACTGGCAACTCAGGAGAAGAAAATGACCAGAGGCCTTTCCAATAGAAGGCGATAAAATATTCATTCCCTTAAATGCTAGTTTCCTGTTAATGATGGACAGATGGGAAGATTCAGAGGTCAGTGCTGTTAAAACAAGTGTGATTTTTTTTTTAGATAGTGACTTGAAACGGACACAGAATCTAATTGTGGAACTCAAAAGCAGGGAATTCCAAGATGACAAGAGCCTGGGATTTATTTACTTGTTTGCAGATGTCAGAGGCACCTGTAAATGGGGGTTCTAACACCTGCTAGCTCTGTGATCCTCACTTTCCTTATCTGTAAAGTGGGAATAATGATTCAGGCCACCCAAGGTTGTTGTGAGAGATAATAAGATATTGCATGTAAAGCCCCATTCACAGATGGGGCTCACAATCACACATGCACTCTCCCCCATTTCTAAGAGCCCTATTGTCCTATAAAACAAGGCAGCATGCTTCTCTGAAAAATTAGAGTCCTATGGTAAGGCCCTACTGGCAAAGACTAGAAAAGGATCTTGCCTGAGAGATTCTTGAGTCTTGCTTGCTAATATTACAAATGAGGTCCAAAGTAGAAAAGGGAATTGAGAAGTTGAATGGCTGAGTTGGTACTTGTATGAAGACTGCAGATTCACACAGCCAGACTGTATATTCTGCGACCCAAGGTGACATTCCTTCTTTATATTCTATACTTGAGCTTATTTCCTTTCACACTGACATGCGAGTTAGGGAGAAATGATTCTCCTATCTTGTCCTTGGGGAAAATTGGTCTCGAAGAGGCCAAAGGTAGTTGGTGAGAGAGCCAGAACTACAGCCCAGTTCTCCACCAGCCTAAACCAGTTCTTTCTAGTACATAAGGAAGCCTCCCTTCTCCCAAGAGTCCCACAGGCCTCAACTGGAACCCTGCCAACCATAACTAAGTCTGGATTCAGAAACCTCTGATATTGCAAAGCCTCCTTTTATATAAAAGGTACTCTCTCTCTTCCTAGGATGACTGGTTAATGGTTTATTTGGCCTCATATTCAGACACTGCAAGGTTGCACATGCTTTAAGATCTGATACTTGGGGACAAATGCAACTCTTCTTTTAAAAGATACTTTGTAAGCCATGACTTCAAACCGAACCTCAAAATACAACCTCATGTTTGAATAGAATCCAGATGACTCCAGCAGAGATAAATACTTAGATTATTCCACAAGGCTGGCTTAAACTGAGTTGTTGGCATATTTTGGTCATTTAGAAGTCTATGTGTATGATAGAAATGAAAATATGTTTTATTACACAAGTAATACATACCCAAGACAGAATAATAGGCCACACAACTAAGTAGATTAAGAAAATTAAAACCACTCATTGAATACTTTAAATTTTTTCCTTCTCCCATGACATTTATATTTCAAATCAGGACTACAATTTTTTTTTTTTTTGATTTGGTGTCTCACTCTGTCACCCAGACCGGAGTGCAGTGGCATGCTCCCGGCCACTGCAGCCTCACCCTGCTGGGCTCCGGCGAGCCTTCCGCCTCAGCCTTCCAAGCAGCTGGAACTACAGGTGTGCACTACCATGCCTGGCAACGTTTTTTTTTTAATTTATTGTAGAGATGAAGTCTTGGCAAGTTGCCCAGGTGGGTCTTGAACTCGCAGACTCAGGCAATCCATTCGCCTCGGCCTCCCAAAGTGTTGGGATTACAGGCTGAGCCACCAAGCCCGGCCAGGATTACAATTTTAATGAGTGAAAACCTGCAGGTTGTATATTAATTTGATGTGCTGCTATGCTTCAATCTCTCGAATGCTTTGATAGAACTCCATGGCAGAAGATGCCTGAGTTTTGTTTGTCTTTACACACACACATGCCTGACAAATTTGAATCTTGGCTCCAATCAGTTATACACCCTGAGGAAACTACTCAATTTCTCTGAGTCTCAGTTTCCCCCTATAAAAATGGGATTCAGATACCAACTTTAAAATGTCCTCATGAGAATGAAATGAGTTTAAAAGTGTGTTCAGTATTCTTCACATAGACATTTAAGAACACTAGTTGACCTGTCCTTGAGGCAGGGTGAAACCTTTAGCTGTACTTTCTTTTATTCAGTTCACATTCCCAATGTTCTTTTCAGAGCATTTGAAACTAAAGTTGTGCTTTATTTTCAGTAGTGGAGTTGGCTTTTAAAAGAAAGTTGATGAGCACATTCTTTTGAGAAATGAAGGACTCTATTATATGATGGACAGCAGCTCTCCAATATAATACTTAAGCAAAATGGAATGTTTGATTTTTGCTTCTCCTTAAAATAGTTAAGATCCATTCAGAAGTAAAACACTGTATCCAACTGGCCATTAAATATTTCAACAACAAGGGATGAAAACTACTGGTAAATTGCAGGGGAATGAGAAACCGATTCACTCAGAGGTATTTTAACAAGCCGGGAATGACCAAAAAAGACTTGGTTCTCCAGACTCATCAGTGCATTTACTGGTAGGGGTGTAATGGTAAGAGAGGTAAGCGATTTTATACCTGATAAATGTTTTCTTCCGTTTCGGGATCACGGATTGGCTCGTGTCCAGCCTCAAACACAATGTACTATTACAGGAGCAGCCAGAAAGGAAAGGTCAGAGGTGAAAAGAAAGAGGGGAAAAAAAGCATTCGGAAATTAAGATACAAATCACAGTGAGCATTAAAGAAGCAGGTACAAGAGGCAACACCTTATAGACACAAGTAGATTCTTGAAATAAAATGCGCCTTGCACATTCCTGCCCTTTCTGAGGAAAACTGCAAAGATCTGCGGGTCAGTCCTTTGCAATGATTGTATTGGGTCCCTGCAGATCTTTCTGGAGAGATGATGTCTTCAGCGGCATTTTTTCTCAGTAATGTCCAATATGCTGGTATTGCTGAGTGAGAATGCTGTCTCGAGGGAATGCCTAGGAGCCCAAACTGTGTAAACCATGGGTTACAGCTAAGTTGCCTCCCTTTGATTCCTAAGGCTCAAGATCCTAAACTAGCTCTGCAGGGCACAGAAGCCCCAAACTCGCTCCTTCCTTAAAACTATCTTGTTTTGTATTCTGAATACTGAAAAATGCTAAAAATTACATTTTAAATTCTAAAAACCAAATTTTCCAGTTGCATGTTTTCGACTCTAGAGACATTTCAAAAAGAATACTACTCTTCATCCTTTGCAAACCATTTAGACAAGGGCTGAAGATCATATTATAAAAAAGATCCTCACCGCTCACCTCTCTAAACAAGGGTATGTCATTAAGTGCATCTTTGACAATCTTTTAGCCATGTACACTAAATACTTTTTTCACTTCAAGTTATCTATAGTATTTTACTTTCATCATAGCAGTTCCAGATTTTTGTGTGAAAATATGCATTTATATAAAATACATATGTGACATACACATATATAACACCTATGCAAACTGGTTTCAAGTTCAAGGTTTTCTTTTGTGTTCAAAGTCAAGGGTTTTTTTTTGGCTTCTTTTTCTCCTTGGGAATAAGCACAGGGAAGGGAGAGGCTGTCTATTCCCTTCATTGTACATCTCTGTTTGAACAGAGCACATACTTGACCTCAAGAGAGGTCATCTCTCAAACCACCCCTGGGCTGCAGACCTTGAGGAGAGTCCAGAGAAAGCTACAGGCAGAGACATTTTTAGGGTCACTCTTTCCTCCCTCCCAACAACCCCTGTGGCATAAGCCAGGTAATCAGAGGGTCAGCCTGTCCCATCAGGGATCAGAGAGACTGCCTCATAGCCTCTCTACAGCCTACAAAGCATCCTTTGGGCTTGTGTGCTCAAATGCTACCAAAATGTCAGTCCCCACCTCTGGTCCTTAACTCAGAGAAGCTGCCTCATTTATTCACATTCTCTCTAATGAACTCAGAATATTCAAAAGACTCTTGAAAACATTCAGCTCTGGGATCAAACTTTTACAGATTGTGGAGGGGGCTGAGGCAGGGGCAAGAAGGGAAAAGCGGATCTCCGAATCCCATGGTATTGATGCTGGCCAAACTTCTGTTAGTTTTTATGGAAATTCACTCCTGGAGGGGCTGGCAGCCTCACCCTCAGAAATAATCTTGGTTCCTCTCCAGGTTCTGCAGTCAGTGGATTCTCCAGGTTTCTGACAAAATGGCTATGGCACAGGCCTTGCCATTCCTGAACATTAAACCCCAACTCGTTTCAGAAATTACCTGGTACACAGGATCTTCAACATCCTCTTCCAAAATTGTCTACCGCAGAGTTAGGAGAGGGAGGGTGAGAAGCAGAGGACATAAAGAAAGAGATGTGAGACTGTATTCGGAAATCACAGGACAGTAAAGAAACCAGCTCTGGGCAGAAGAGGCTGGTGGATCATTAAGGCAGAAAACACAGAAAACGTCAAAACCCTTGTAGCCACCACTGCCCCACACCCACTGTGAACAATAGCAAAAGCAGCTGTGTATCTTTAGTCCTCCTCACCTGAAATCTTCCTTTGGATTAAAGATTTCACTTTCTCTAACATGTCTAGAGTTTCAGAGATTAAGGGAGTATTTCTAATGGCTTGCTTTAGGTGCCTGTAATTTACACAGGAACACTTCATCTTTGTTTATTTCTACTTGGCAACAGGAAGAGAAGACCTGACTGTCAGTTTTCACATCCATTTATCTGAAGCCCCAATCTTCTCTGGCACAAGGATAAATTCACAGGTATACCTGGTACACGGCTTGTTCACACTGCTTATCCTTTTGTGCCTTTTTTTCTAACTCTTCTCTTTGTTTCAGTTCATAAATGAGTTGAAAAAGATCTCTCAAGTCCAGAATAACAGGTTCAGCCTGGAGTGAAAGGTGATAAAGCGCATTAATAAGGGAATGGTACTGAGATGCAGCGACCAATTTTTGTTTTTGTGGCTACAACCCACAGCCCTTCCTTTTCTATTAAACTGAAAGCATTCCATTCTTAATTAATTCTACCTTGTTTATATTGGTTTAGCAAATTGCATCTAGGCTAAAGTTCATTTCTTCATCTAATTATATTTGCAGATTCATAATAATCATAAGCATAAAAGGCGTTGCTTTTATTTATTAGTGATTTCGAATACAATAAAAATAGGGCAGGCCTTATGCAAAACAGCGATTTGTTTTCTCTTATTTTCTTTTTAAATGAGGCTAGGAGCACAAGGAAACTTATTTATATACTGTGCCTCCACCCAGCTTAATCAGAAAGGAAAATAATTAGTCATTAGGAAATACCATTAGAGAGAAAAAACAAAACTGGATGGGCATAAGCACGTTTCCTTGCTCCAAGGCTGTTTATCTTTTCTAGATGGAAACCTGAGCATCAGCTTCTGGTAGTGATGCATTGCTTTGTCGTACATCTGAGTGGGCCTTTGAAAACCAACAGAGTAAATGTCCCATCCCCGAGTCCCTGAGAGCTCCAAGGAAAGGTGCCCTCCTTGGATAGGAATACTCACCGCCTGGGCTGTTTTAATGGCCACAAATCTGTGATTCCCTTCCTTCCCACACACATATCCAAAGGCCCGGTGATCTGTGATGTCCTTTGCGATATAGGATATTTCATGGACAGCATGATGATGCTGAAGGGCCTATCAGAGACAAAAGGAAGAGCATATTTCAGGGGACTTTCCCTTCGAGCTGTTGATCAATAAGAGATGTGTTTTAGCTACGTGTGAACAAGCCCGAAGGGCTTTGGAAAAGCTGTTTGGTCCAGATGGAAGGAAAAAGAGCTGTGCCTGCCCTTGAGAAGTGGAGGCTTCCCTCCATAGTCTTAATGCCATGGCCAGAGAGAAACACAGGATTGTTCATATGCTGAATGAGCGTCTGCGACGGTGGCTTCATTCAGCTTGCTAGAGCCAGTCAGCTGAATTCAGCAGGTAGGCTTCTGTTTGATCTCTTTTTCATGACATAGCCCAGTCCAGCTTTTGGCTCGATAGTTAATATACTTACATACCCAGGGCTTCTGTGTGCTGTGGTGGAAGATGTACACTGTACAACTCCGGGGCGGATGTCACTGACATTCATAGAACCATAGCTTTGTATGATGACGACACTTTCTAGCAGATGGTGATGGAATTCACGCGTTTCTGTTTTGTTCAAAGTCACGATTTTGGTTAGCGGTGGGACTGCACACATCTCTGAAGCCTTTCATGGGTTGGTCCCTCTGTCTGTAATATCAACTCTTTTATCCACTTGTCCAAATCCTATTTATCTTTGACTAGCCATTTGAAGTAGCGCCACCTGTGTGAAACTTCCCCTGAGCAAGCCTTGCCTTTCCTCTCCCTGCAGAAATAATTCCTCCCCCTTCTGTGTTTCCATAGAACTTGAGTCTCTAGTGATACTGAAACTCCTGATGGGTGGATTTTCACATATTACTCCCTGTCTCCCCCCGCCCCCCTTTTTCATAGGCCTTCTTTCTTGGATACATCTGCACCATTCCTTGCCAGTCCTCCCTACCAGGCTCTGTCTTCCTTCTTTCTGTTATCCTAGCATCCTGCACTATGCCTGGCCCATAGTTGCTGAACTAAAGTAAATTGAGACTGATGAACAGAAATTTGAATATCTTTTAACATTGACCTTCTTGACTTTATTATCTGAGCTTCAACCATCCTATTAGGTGATGGTAATCTGTATGGTTATTTTCCTATATTAAACCTACTTAAAGCAATTTTCCTCCAACAATACTTTCTAAGGCCGCATATGTGCATCTGGGAGCTTATGGTACCTTTAAATTCCTTATAAAGGTTCTATCAATGTACTGGGTATCAAGAGGTTTGAATTCCAGTCACCGCATAAACAGAAGGTACCCATTGTGCCTCTCTGTATCTCAGTTTAGTCCTCTAGTAAGTGGGAGGTATGTACCAGGCCAGTGGCTCCTTACCCAAAGCCCTGGCTCTACAGAGGTCATTAAAGGTAATAAAAAAGGACCTAAAGCAATGTTCAAAATCTCAGAAAGCTAAACAGAAATCTATAATCATTCCTAATAAGTCTATATATTTATTTGTGCATACCGATGAAAATATCAAGTTTACTTGGAATTATCTCAGATTAGTGTCATCATATTCCTTAGCTCATATTTGAGCATATTCTTTTACTGGAAATTAGTTATGGTTTAAATAGTCCTAATGGAAAACAAAATGATTATAAATGCAGTTTTCTGGTAGACAAAAGCTTCTCCATTACTGAGTCCATGGAGGGAGGAAGAAATGTAACACAGGAGCAGTTAGTCATGAAGACCTTGGGAACCACTGGAGTAGATAATCTCTAAGCTTTTATTCCATCTTCCCATATCCTCTATGCCATTAGGACCTTTCACTAGAAAACCAGCATCCTGGCAAAGTGGGCCTCCGGCTTTCATTGCCTTAGTTCTAGACCACTGACTTTCCAAAACATCCATTCCTCATCCCACTGCCATCTTTCCAGGCTTCTGACCTTACAAATAATTTGCTGCAGCCAAATTTTCTGTGTCACCTTAACCTTCCAAGGTCTGACCATTCAATAGCTTCTCTGATTACTCTTAGAACTCTCTCTCTCTCTCTTTATATCCTGTCCAGGTTGCCCACTGCCCATGGACCATCATCTTTGAAGGGTAGTTTTACTGCCCAATCATCCTAGTCCCTCAAGTGACAATAAAACAACTGTATAATTCTAATGGATTTTGATGCAAAGTTGGTGAAGAAGGGAGAGTCTGTTAATAAAATAATCAGAATCCACTTATTTTTGTTTTATTAGGACATATTTAGCTAACACAGGAAAACTGCTCAAAGAGCAGTAGATTTTTCATGGCGTTAATGATGTAAAATTGATGAGATTTACATTCACACAACATGGGGCATTGATTTATAGGCTATTGTGCACTGGAATGGTATGTATCAGGAAAACATGGGAAACAAAGACGTTCTTCTCCTTCTCTCTCTTTCCTGAAAATATTTCTCTGCATAATGTGGAGAATGTTATCCACGTTTCCTATTAAATCAAAGTTTGACGACAGTGTCTTATTGATTGCCAAGTAGAATATTGCTCTAAAATTAAAGTGCGATTAGAAGTCTTCCTGGTGGAATTAAATTTGGAGATGATTGTGCAATGGTAAAATATCGCCTACCATGCAAGGCAGCAGATGGAGATGCTTTAATTTATCTGGGAACCCTCATTAAGTGTTTTAAAATCAAAACATTTTTAATGCCTGATGATACCTAATATTGCCTTGCAAAGTGTAGATGTGTATGTGAGTGCGTGAAGTGCTTAAAGATATTTGTAACATTATCCTTTCCCATAGTTAATTTTATGACATGTTAAAAAGGATTGCTCTGAATGTGTCTTATTTATTTGGAAACTAACAGTCAGTGAGAGGATATGTCTCTACTCTTTCCAACCTTAACCATGCAGACATAATATAGATACTTGGAAATACAAATACATTAGAATTCTGCTAATCCCACAGCTGTATTATCACATTCATTTTTGCACGTCAGAGCACTGTGCAAATACTTGTTCACTGAGCCTCAAAATTGCCCCATGTCTTCAAGTAGATTTTATCAGTGCAATCAAGGACAGTTGGAGCCAAAAGGAGCTTTAAACATCACAGAGTTTAGCTCTGAGTTTATTTCTGAAGGGACTGAGGGCCAGAGACTGTACTGGCAGGAGCTCAAAGGCCAGTTCCAAACCCAGGCATCATCTTTCCTATTCGGGATGACAAAACATTGCAAAAGGAAACCAGATTCTGTAGAATCAAGGTCTCTTTTCCTTATGCTTTTGGCTCCCTCATCCAACCACAAAAAGGTGATCCCCTAATAAATTGAGATGAGGAAGGCAAGAGAAAGAGAGAACTGGTAAGGGGAGAGAACTGAGAATGTTCTAGATTCTGGCAGGTATCTGAGGCCAGGAAAGGTTGTCAATCAGGTTTGAGGAAAAGGCCAGCTACAAAGATCTCAAAGGAAAAGGTCAAGACAGCATGACCTGGAAGTTTACTGTCAGGAACTGGCTGTCTCTGGTTCCTGTTGAGCAGCCAAGGTCAGAAAGGTGAGGTGCAACCCTTGGTTCAGGAGACGAGAACTGTGTCATCCCAGGAGTGTCTGTGTGATGAATTCTGGGGCATCATGGGTTGTTCTGGAGACAGCAGGGATAACAACCAGAGAATATGGGGATGGAGTGGGAGGAAGAGGGTAGGAGAAAAGCAAATTCTGGTTGTCCCTCTTACACATTTCCGTTTGAAAAGAGTTACTGTCTTGGAGAAACTTAGTCCACATATTAAAGTACTGCAAAGCAGGCATTAAAAGTAGAGCCTTCAGAAACACCCTATCTCTGTCACAGCTTCATTTATCCCTCCCATTCTGAACTCCTCCTTGTATTGTGGATAAAAGTTGTCACTAAAGAAGTCAAAGGACAATCCAGGCATCTGTTCTCAATCCAGTCTGACTTTCCTCCCATGAGGTAACCTGCACTGCAAGCAAGCCGAAGAGCTTATCACCCCCCTTTGTTGTTGTTTAGTTTGGTTTGGTTTTTGAGTCAGGGTTTCACTCTGTTGCCCAGGCTGGAGTATAGTGGCATGATCACAATGATCATGGTTCACGGAGGAAGCCTTGATCTCCTGGGCTCAGGCAATCCTTCCACTTCAGCATGCCGAGTAGCTGGGACTACAGGATTGTGTCACCAGGCCCAGCTATTTTTTTTTTTTTAAGTTTTTTGTAGAGATAAGGTCTCACTATGTTGCCCAGGCTGGTCAGTCTGAAACTCCTGGGCTCAAGCAATCCGCCCACTTCAGTCTCCCAAAGCGCTAGGTTAACAGTTGTGAGCCACCGTATCAGGCCATCACCCCCTCTTTGGATTGTGTACTTTCCCGCCTCTGTGCCATCTCTCACATGGTTTTCTCTGCAGATCCCCTGACCTACACTTCAGTCACTCATATAACTATAATAGTATAATTATATGTTCAAGGCATGGCTCCAACATCTTGCCCATCCAAGGAAACTTCCTCAATACCCTATTCCCTTAGTAATAATTCCCATCCCTAGATCCTATTGCACTGTATTTGTCCTTCCAAACAGGATGCTTCACACTCCTCAATGTTTCACATTTATCCATTTGCCCAGTTATTGACAGCACTTGTATTTATTGAGAACCTACAATGTTGCAGGTCTCCTGCTAAGGCTATGGTTACACAGATGATTAAAACACAGTCCCTTGCTCATAAAAAAGGCAGGCAAAGAAACTAACAATCACAATATAACAGGACAAGCTTTATATTAAAGGTTTGCCCAGCATGTCACATAGGTTTGGGGTAGGAATGGGCAAAGGGAATCAGGGAAGACTTAACAAAAGAAGGTGACCTTGAACTGAGTCCTGAAGGATAAGTGGGAAGTCTCCAGAAAATAAGAGGGAATGGGCATTCTAGGTAGAAGGAACTAAATGTGCAAAGGCATCTAGGTCTCAAGAACAGGACATTGTGGAGAACATCTGTGCACATGTTTTCTCTCCACTTTGGGATGTTAAATCCTTCAGAGGAAGATCCGTTATCTGGTCCTTCTCAATATTACCCCAGCTCCTAGTACAGGTCCTTTGGAAGAGTAAGTGCTACGTAATACTTGAGAAAGGCAGGAAGGAAGGACCCAAGCCATCTTAAGATGTGTGCTACATAAGGTAGATGCCTAATACATGTTCAGTGATTGAATGAATCAGGTTAATTCACAACATTTCACAGAGAATTCATTCTATGAACAGAGGGTTTCTTATCCGATCATCATTAAATCTTTTTTTTTCTTTGTATTTCCATGAGCCATTTACCAATGTTTAAATGAAGTATCAAATTGTTTGGAGGGTTACCGTCTGACAGAATAAATTACAGAGAAGACTTAATTTGTAGTATGGTTCAATACAGTCAATTAAATACAGTATGGATTAGAAAGTCATCTGTTGCAGATTTTTCCATTAGCTTTTTTTTTTTTAAAAAAAGAATGAATTCTACCCTATTTAGCCTTCATATTATTATTATTAGTGTGTATGTGTGTGTATTTATGCGAGTGCGTGCTTTCTGAGGCAATACTATTCAGAAGAAAAATACACACTGGGAATCAAGTGAGTTAACAACAAAACAAAACAAAACAAAAAAGCAGATAGATACAGAATAAAAACAGATACATGAAAAATACACTCCTTCACACTACAGGCAATTACAGTAGTTAAAACCTCACAAGACAAAGAAAGGCCCAGGCTCATTATAAAGGCCTTTCTTTTCCGTAACATATTTTTGGATGCACTTGCTGCATCACTGTGCCAATGGGACTGGGAGGCAACCTCTGGACCAGCCCCCAGGCACCCCATCATCACACGCTAAACGGAGCAGGTCAGAATGAAGTGTTTCCTGGGTTGGCATCCTGAAATCTTCTAGAAGGTTTTGCTTCAGGGCAAGACCAAATTTCCAAATGACAGAGTCTCTAGCTGAAGAGGCAGTGTGGTAATGAAGGAGAGATCTGGACTCTGGAGTCAGGGAGCATGCAATTCAAAGCTAAGCGCTACCATTTACTAGACGTGTAAATGGGCACATTGCTCTAATTTTCTCAGATTTATTTTCTTTGTTCATGTATAACGCAAAGAATGAGATGGCATTCCAAATGTTGAAAATATTAAGTTGGTTCATATAAAATACATCAGATAGAAATTAGATGTCATTTTTTTCCCTAACAGAAATCAAAAAAGGAAAAAGCTAATACCTAGTGCTGACCAAAATGTAGGAGACAGATTATTTCCTGTGCTACTGGTTTGCTACATGTAACACAGGGAAAATATTAGTATCTCTCTCATGGTGCTGTTATGGGAATTAATAAATTAATATATAAAAAATTATTGAAACTCTCCAAAGCACATTATAAGGGCTGGCAAGTGTCAGCTATTATGAGTACTTTTGTTACTGATGAGAATGTGATTTGGTGCAACTTTTCTGGAGGACTGGTTGACAGCATGTTTCAAATCCTTAAACACAGGCATAAACTGACCCTATAATTCCTCTTTAATTATTTATCCAGAAATAAAGTAACACGTGGGCAAAGACCTGGATACAAAATATTCCTTACAGTGCTGTTAGAATAGTGAAAAGTTAGAATTGTGCAAAATGGTGAACATTAGTTGACTGGTTGAAAGAAATGCCTGTTGTTATAAGATGTAATAATATGCAGTACTGGAAAATAGCCTTGTCGAAGTATGTATTTTTTACTATGAAAATATATTTACAACATACCGTTGAGTGAAAAAAAATTACAAAAAAGCATGTTCAATACGATCCTGGTTTTAAAAAAAGCATACATATTCATATATGTATGTAGGTATGTATAACAAAAGTTTTCTCTGGAGTGGTAGAATTACTAGTGGTTTTTAAAAATCTGACTTTTTGCTTATTTATGCTAATTTTTGCTACAATAAATATATATTTTATTTGTATAAATTTAAGGGGTAGAGTGTAATTTTGTTATATGGCTATACTGCATAGTAGTGAAGTCTGAACTATGAGTGTATCTATCACCCAAATAATGTACATTGTACCCTACAATAAATGTTTTATGTAAAAAAGAAAATCATGAGATGCTTTTCTTCTTTCATATTTGAATTTAATGCATACACCATCATTTAGCCATCCTTGAAGCCATTCAGTCTCCCTCATTCTCATCCCCCATAGCCAAGTCTTATCAATTTCACCTCCCAAATGTCTTGCATTTCTTCCATTCCTCTCCATTTCCACTGGCAGAAGCCAGGCTGCACAATCCTCCTTTCCTGCCTGAATTACTGCAATAGCCTCAGTCCCACTCACCCACTTACTCTGGCCCTTCCTCGGGCAGTCATACCTCAGGGTGCGGAGATTGAGAAAAAAAATCTGGCAAATTTGATCATGACTTTCTAATACTTAAAACACATCAAAGGCTTCCCATTGCTTTTGGGATAAAGACCAAAATCCTGGCCAGGGCCTGAAAGCCCCCTGTGTGGTCTGGCCACTTCCCCAGTATCTTTCTCCACAGACCCCTTGCTTCTCACCACCACGGCTATTTTCCAGTCCCTCAAATGTGCCACGCTCACACTCAGGTTTTTGCACAGGTTGTTCCACCTGTCTAGAAACCTCAACTACCTCAACTCCTTCTCCCCATTCAGATATCAGCACACATGTCCTTTCTCCTCAAAAGCTTCCCTGACTTTCTAACAGAGACCAGGTTTCCATATCACCAGTCCTCTCAGCTTCCTGGACTTTTCTGCATGGAAGAGGGTGGGAAGGAATGCCTCCATTTCCTGATACACATATGAGGATGAGTTGGCCAGTGTCTATCTCTAGCACCAGAGGCAGCTCCAGGAAAGCAGCAATCATTTTTTTTCCTTTGTCTTCTTATCCTAAGCATCAAGCACAGTGTCTGACATACAGTAAGCATTCTGTACATCTGTATTTTTATGGTAGCAATAAAATATACTGAATTTTTCTATCATTTTAGCCACTTTTATGCATACAGTTCTGTGGCATTGAGTACACCCACAATGTTCTGCAACTATCACTGCCATCCAGCTCCGAAAATTTTTCACTGATGCCCTGCACCATTAAACAACAATTTTCCAATCCCTGCCCCTCTGGGACACTGGCAACCACCATTCTAATTGCTGCCACTATGAATTTGTCTTTACATATTTCTGAAATGAATAATTTAAATGAATGTATCTGTCAGCAGAATCCTGGGTTCAAGTGTACCCCCAACTCCCTCCAGCCCCACTGGTTCTGTATCTCTTTCTCTCCTTAAGCCTTTATTTCCTCAGCAATTACAATGAGGAGGGGGGATTCAGTAAATACTCATATCCTTTTGTTGTTTTTGTTCTCAACATTTCTTTAACTCCTTTAAAAATATTATACCGCTGGGCTCGGTGACTCAGCCTGTAATCCCGCGCCTTGGGAGGCTGAGGTGAGTGGATTGCCTGAGCCCGCGGGTTCGAGACCCACCTGGGCAACTTGGTGAGACCTCATCTCTACAATAAATCAAAAAATTAGCCAGGCGTGGTAGCGCATGCCTGTAGTTCCAGCTACTTGGAAGGCTGAGGCAGAAGGATCGCCGGAGCCCAGCAGGTCGAGGCTGTGGTGGCTGGGAGTGGCCACTGCACTCCAGTCTGGGCAACAGAGTGAGACTCCA